>JAUZND010006454.1:0-31224 GCA_034780555.1 Coelogynopora nodosa | reverse complement strand
TGGGTAAATTCCTCGTGTATTATTTTACAATAAAGCTTTTTTGGATATATAGAATTTTTTTAATTTACCGCGCTAAAATACAGGATTACCAATAAAACAACCAGAGTATGCAAATGACTTTAATTTTTGACCAAACTGTCAATCAACTAATTTTCTTAAATTTGAAATGTTGAAGGAAAACATTTTTTTATAAATATATATTTTTAAATAATTTCAAATTAAAAATCTTAAAACATTTATAATATTAATAATAATAGCATTTTAAAAATATATAATAACTTTATAAAGAAGAATGTTTTTCTTTATCATATTTTTTAAACATAATAGTCTAATAAGATATATTTTTCTGAATAATATGATTTTTATTTATTTGATTAATTTTTTATTCATTTTATACATTTAATAACTAAAAAATGTGATATTTTTAAATCAGATAATATATTTATAATAGTATTATTTTTTAATTAATATACTTATATAATTATGTTATAATTAAAATAGTTTAAATATTAACTAATTTTAGACTTACATATATTGTGTAACTTTTATCTTATTCTTTACATACATTTTATATTACCTAAATTATAGTCACCCAATCTAAATATTTTTACTATGTAATTATTACCTAATACATTGGATTTCTTTATAGTTAATACTATATGTTTATATATATATATACATACAGAAAACATCTTAAATATGCTGAATACTATATGTATAATACAGTAAATTTTGAATTATATTCTGTTTATAATATATTGGATATATTTGGATTTAAAAAGTAATTATACTTTCCTCTAAAATATATTTAAGAAGAAAAAGAATGGAAAATAAATCACTTACAATATAGAATAGGATACTTTGACTATAAAATATATATTTTACCCAAACTGATTTTTGTTGCACATAGTTCACATTTATTTATAAAAATAAATTATGTTAATTTTTATTATCTAACTATACATACATTAATTTATAACTATGTTATACAGCCCTAGCTGCCAGCTATAAATGCCACCCCCTTATACTTTTCTAAATGTAATGTTATAACATTATCAAACATTTACTAAAACTCAATTATTTTCAATATTATTTGTATTTTCAATATATTACTATATCATTGTTAATATTGAGTCATTTAGCCAGTGTACTGACATACCCCCAAATCCATTGAGTGATTATGTAACAGTGCTCTGTCAGCAAGCAGAAAGATTAAATCTTGCTATCTTCATAACTAAACTAACATGCACCCTTGCATGAAAGTGGAATATGCTGACAAACTGCCTACGGCTAGTTTATTTAATGAGCTAGGTTATATAACAGCTTATGTCTACATTTGTCTACATTTTAGAGAAGTGAGAATCGCTACTCCAGCCAATCAGGGTTGACCAAACTGATAGCTGTGCTACATCTGGTTTATTGAGTAGATGAAATGCAACAACTTAGGTGCCTGATATAATGTGTTTAAAGAAAGCTTTATTTTGAGTTGTATAAAAGCAAGAATCATTTAGTTTTAAAAGTATTCATTCTGTTCCATATTTTCAAGTTGGTGTACTATGCCTCGTCTAAGTATTGCAGAAAGAAATAAGATATTACCACTGCATAATGAAGGTCAGTCCTGCAGTTGTCAACATGGTTTCGAGTGGATAGAAGAATCATCCAAGATCAAGCTCTGCTAAGAATGTCATCAAAAAATCCTAATCTGGTAACAGAACAGTTATGGCAATGATGGAAGAATGAGCATGGGGTTGCAGCTTCTGTCAGTACTGTTAAGGATTGTTTGTTCAAAGCTGGCTTACCTAGAAGGATAGCGAAGAAGAAGCCCTTGCTAATAGAACGTCACCACACAGCAAGATTGAATTGGGCAAACAACCATCGTCCATGGACTGCAGTAGAGTGGAGAAAAGTATTCTTTTCAGACGAGAGCCCTGTTCATCTTGTTTTGTCTCGTCAAGGGCATTATGTTCATAGACATGGAGGAACTACTCTTGATCCTCGACACATAAAACCTACTGTTCACAGCTCATCAGGAAAGATTAATATCTGGGAAGGCTTCTCCCATAAAGAAGCATGTACAATTGTGCGACTTGAGCATAATGTTAATGCTGAGCCCTACATGACAACTCTTCATAAACATCTCTTGCCACTCAATCTTCCTGGAAGAGGGATTAATTTCCAACATGACAATGCTACTTGCCATACAGTCATTCACACTCGGAATTTTCTGTAGGAGAACAATGGCCTGACAATGGCCTGAACAATCACCTGACCTCAACCCAATAGAGAACCTCTGGTCAATCATCTAATGTGAAGTTGATCAGATGGAGATTCATGGCTAACCCAAGTCTGGTGGGATATTTCTTAACAGACAATCAACAATCTGCTGTACTCTATGCCTCGAAGGATCCATGACGTTATTCAGGCTAGAGGTGGCTCTACAAAATACTGAACACAGTACACTGATGTCTCTTCCTCCTTCCCCTACTTTGAGAACACAATATTGGCCCTTTTCAGGGCCACTACAATTTGATTGATTTTTTTTTAAATCTTGTGTCTAACATTGATATTCTTATTTTAGATTAATATACTAAAAATATCTAAAATAATTGAGTTTTAGTAAATATTTAATAATGTTATAACATTACATTTAGAAAATTATATGGGAGTGCAGTTTATAGCTGGGGGGCTGTATAAACAAACATTTGTATTAATATATAAACAGACATTTGTATTAATATATAATTGGACATTTGTATTAATATATAAACAAATGTTTATATTAAAAATTTTAAAAAAATTGTTATGAATTTAGTGACGTTTTGTTGTAGTGATGTTATTTCCTGGTGACATGTAACTGTTTATTTGTATCAATATAATTATTGGATAGACAAATAATTTAAATTAATCTTTCTATAGACTATAATACAGATGAATAACAAATTTTTGTCAATTTTGATTAAATTTTAGCTTGATGACTTAATGTTGTGGTGACATTTTGATGTGTAATTCCCCCAAACATTTAATAATAAATGGTCTTGATATTCATCCATCTACAGGAACAAATTTTTTTAATTATTTGTCCATCTAACATTAATAATTATACTAATTTGAATATATAATGTTGTAATTTGTATTCAAATTAATTTGTTTAATGAATTTTTCATGAAATTATATAAATGTTTGTTTATTTGTACCAATGACAATATAATTATATAAATCTATAGATGGAGAAATAAGGAAGTCACTATTTTTATGGTGCTCTAAATATAATATTTCAAAGTGGTTAGCAATCCGGCAACCAGAAAATATAATAACCTGATAAATATATTAAAAAATATTTTTTTTAAATATTTACATGGATGAAACAATGATAAATATAATAATAAATTATTATTTTACAAAAATTATATAAATGAATCAATGATAAATATAATAATAATATTTGTCATGTATAACATATAAATCATGTATATATTTTTTAATTTTTTTTTTTCTAATAATAAAAATATAGATACTATACTAAAATATTTTAAGTGTATTCTATTTATATAGAATAATAAAAAAAAAAGTTTGTATTATATATATATACTAATTTTCAAAAGTTGCCAGACTTCTAATACTAGAGTTATTAATCCAGTTACTGGTTTGCTAACACCTACCATGGCATAATATTTGAATTATTTATCTAGCGCCATACAAATAATTTAAAAATTATTTTTCTGTCACAAAAAAAACAAAAAATATAATTTTTATATTAATTTTTTTGTAAAAATTATTTAGAATTAGTAAGGTAAAAAAATCACTCACACACGTATGGAACATATGAAACATTTATTCCAGATTCAGAACCAGATTCAAATGGAGAACTACACCACCTATAAAGACATACTACAGTATAATCCGCTTATAACAAGCTAGCTTATAACAAGAACTTGCTTATAACAAGCAACCTTCCAAGGTCCTGACAAAATTCATATCAAAATACATTACAGAAACCTTGTTTATAACAAGCTTACTTATAACAAGCAATCTGGCTATAATAAGCACATTTTTCTGTCCCTAGACATAATTATGCCTGCTTATAACAAATATAGCTGTGTTTCCCATTGTCATCTCTTACTCATGACACAGCATAAAACAATGCAGAGTATTGATCCATGCATAATTTATTGATTTACTATAACATAGTTGCCATTCAGCCAATCATAATAGACTGTATTAAACAGTGCAGAGTACATTATATATATAGTAGTTAAATATGTAATAAACCAAGATATGAAATATCATATTGCTCATTTTTAATTGTTATGTACATTTAATGATTATACAATACATAAATCAATTTTGTAATACCTCAGATATAACAAGCATCGGTTATAACAAGCATTGGTTATAACAAGCAAATTTTTATGGTCCTATCAATCTTGTTATAAGCAGATTATACTGTATATGACAAAATGACCGCATTTAAAAGTTATTAACCCATTTTTAACAGAATGAAAAAATATTATTTCATTCAAAAGTTATGATGTAAAATGTTAAAATTATTTATTTATATTACTTTTATAGATATTTATTATTTATTACAGTTCTCTATTTGAATCTGGCACTGGATATATTTGCATTGTAATTAATTATAATTTTAACATTTTATGTCGTAACTTTTGAACAAAATAAAAAAAATTCATTCTGTTAAATAATGGGTTAATAACTTTTAAATGCAGTCATTTGACATATAGTATGTCTTTGTAGGTGGTGTAATTCTCCATTTGAATCTGGTTCTGAATTCGGTTTTGAATCTGGAATATATGTTTCATAATTATGAGTCATGTCTCATGACATGTATTAATAAAAAGAGAATTTAATAAGCTAAATATATTGTTTCATAATTAGTTATGCAAATTGGTAAACCTCCTATGGCATTAAACATGTCGCTGAGCATATCAGCGATATAAAAATAAATAAAAATAGTGACTTCCGAGAAATAATTGAAACAAATTCGTGCATGCATGCCTCTCATATTAGTTTACTAATGAATAATTGCTGTAAACTATTGAAAAAAAATTTTCAGAATTAATAACTATCTTCATACTATTTTAAAATGGAGCAAAACTCTACTCTATATTATTGATATCTAAAGATATTATTTTCAAGAAAACAAAACAAAAAGAAAGTGTTATGATTTTTAGGTGTGATCAGGAAGAGGGAAAGCAATGAATAGGATTAAAAATAAATTATATTATTGTATTGATAAATAAATACATTTATATAAATAAATTACTATATTTACAGTAAATATTTAAAGGTTATATCAAAATCTAATATAATAGTATTGTATGTTATACAAACAGTAAGTGTATATACATTTTCCCTTTTATAATAACATGAATATTTATAAATAAAGTATTTAAAAGAAAAAACGCTGAAATTATTTAATGAAATATTTACTTAACTTAGTAAAACAAATGATGTTAAAATCAATTAAAAATCATTCAAAATCAACTACTATCCAATTATATCATTATATGTATCCATCATAACGTGTAATAATTACCTTACACATGTAAGGTATATACAATAAAAATGAAAGTTTATAACTTTAATTTTGAATTCATTTTAACTTAATTTGGTTAAAAACACGTTTTAAATTTAAAAGTTATGTAATATGGATAATTCAAAGGTAAACTGTATGTGTGCCCTATTGTTTAAAGTATTAGTAATATTTAAGCTATCGATTACTAACCTTGATTATTTATAAATAAAAATTGTTTCAAGTCAATGCTAAAGCAGCGAAAGCTGTTACTTAAAGTTCAAGTTTATGGTTAAGATCAGAATTATCATAATTATATATAATAATTATATAAAATATAATTTATATAAATTATTATATAGGTATAGATGTAGCTATATTATAACTATATAACCTATTATTAATATAAATTTCCCTAAAAATATTAATTATAATTAATTACTTTAATATTTTTTATTTGTATTTATTGGACAGCAATTCGAAGGCCCAAGAACGAAATGTTATCAGCGCCATTTTCACAAAAATAAGATTTCTATATATTTGAGATCAGTTTTCAAAAGACTATAATGTGTCAAATTTTTAGAATTGTTAATATTACGATAAAAAAGTTAATTTGTTGCAAGCGCCATTTGCCTTCATAAATCAAACCAAGTCCACACCAAATTTTTCTCTTTTCCTAAACAATTAGTAAATGGCGCTTACAACATTTCGTTCTTGGGCCATCGAATTGGAGAATGAACAATTCTTACTTTAGGTTTAGAGGAAGCCTAGCAGTGGCTGATAGGGCGCTAGTGCTTGGTGGAATTGGACTTGTCATAAGAATACTCTTAACTGCACGTCTAGGTGTCATGGAATAGACAGGGTTTTTCTAAGTGTTGAGCATTTCCTTTAGCTCAATTTGCCAAAGGAGTTAATTTACAACATTCCTATAATTTCCTGTCCTGTTCACATCAATTTTATGCTTTATGCGTTGTTACATAACCTTGTCGAATTCAACAAATTTATTCAATATTATTTAAAAGATAAAATATAATCACAATTACAGAATTATAGAATTACGAGTCAAAACAGTCAGTTGAAGAAAATATATTATGAAACTAATATTTTGTATTCTTGCCATTAGCCTTCAGAACAGCAACAGTTTAGGAGGATGTTTGGCTGTAGGATTCACATATTTATCATTATGGAGTATGTTTGTAGGCCTTCTAACTCGAATAGAACCACGGTTAAACTGCTCAATCGTGGACTCTTCAGAGAAGAGCATTTTTCTCCAGTCAAACTATGTCCATTCTTTGTGAAGATTGCATAAACGGGTTCGAGCGGAAATTTTTTTCGGAGACAGTTTGGGCTTCCTGGCTGCTTTGTATGACCTCAGGCCAGCAGATAGTCGAACAGTCCATGGTTTAGATTTATTTCCATCTGGGAATACTTCTGAAATATCATGGTGGGAAGACAATAATGGATACGGGAAGCCACTCGTTTAATTCTGGTCTTAATCTCTTGCAGTTACTATAGATAGACGACCTGACTTTCTTCGAAAATTGAAATCTTCACGTTCATATGCAGATAACGTTGAATAGTTCTGCTAACCTTAATTCAGGTTACATTTAAAATAACTGATATTTGAATATTTTTGAAGCCTTGCTCTGACAATACAACAGCTTGCTAGCTCGCGTTTAATATGATATTTCGCGATTTCTGTAAATGCCCATTATTTATTCAAAATTGTCTACCACGTGCTTAACCTTCTAGAACGTGATAATTTCAAAGTAAAGTAATAAAATATAATTTTTTCAAAATTCGTACTTGTAATCTAGACAGAGTAAGTATTTAGTAGTGGAATGTAAAATATTATTTTTAAGATTAATAGGCAACAATCTAGATGCTTTCATTAAAAAAACATATTTTTTTATAAATCGTGCTAAACTTAGAAAGTTGCATTGGAGTTTAAGTGATACCAAACATTAGTTTCAGTCTTTCAATTATGTAATTTGCAGCAAACAAGTTTTTTCTGCTTTATGTCAGTTAACTGTCTTTTTCTAGAAGAACTACGTGTGATTTATGCAAATTATATTACAAGAAATTCATACTTGCATTCTATTTGAATTGTTTCGTGAAGCACGTTATTATAATTTTCATCAACTAATATTTTAATCGTCAAAGTTGCAAGCCATTTCTACATAAATTTGAAACATAAAATAATTATATAAAGTACGAATAAACAGCCAGAGCTTGAGATCTTTCACTAACTAATTTAGTTTTAATTAAGCTTTCGTTTTTTATTATTCATACACATTAATCAATAATTGTAATAATATTCCCATTTAAAGATTGTTGGAAAATATAATATTTTATATATTCATGATAATTATAAAGAATAAAATATATAATGATCAGTATTTATTTATTGACACATGACAATCGGTAGATTCTGAAGCAATTACTTCTGACATAATTGTGACATAATCGAAGTCATCAAAATATTATTACTCATTACTCTCCCCCTCCAGACCCTTCACAAAAGAAATACAAATAATATAATTAGAGATACATTTGCAGCCAAAATTCATAATGCACACGGCACTTACCATAAAACGCCCTCGCATTTACTTGCCAATTTACTCAACCTACAATAGTTATCAATTTAAAATTCCATTTCAACCATTGTCCAGGGCCTGAAAGTAACGTATATGTGTTTTGCCTATTATTGTTTAATATTTCGACTTAAATAATTATTTCATAACTAAATAGGTTAGTAACGGTAGTAATTAAAATTGAAATATTTGAAACATAAAACAGAAAACAAAATAATGAAATATTTTGAAGTATTTAATAATATAAAAATGATGATGCAATGAAAAGAATTGAAGAAGAGGTCGAAAATATTCAAGAATATACTCCTCTTGTCAACCATATTAAGCTCTACGCAAAAGCATCAAGTGATTTTGGTTTATTTTTGACAACAGAGTACGTGATGCTTTGAAAGTAAATTGGAGATAATTGTATCATTGTCGCGATTAAATTATTATAACATTTAGGCCGTGATATTTACCGGTGGAATAAAACGTATGGAAACCAGTCGTGTATACATATACTTACTCAGACTGAAAAAGCTGCCCACATTGAATCCAGTCGCTGCTACATCTGACAGTTATATTTCACTGAGAAGACAACAAAGGTTAAAGCGCACGACTACTTAACCGGTAAATAATTCTATTAAATCCCTCTTTTTTATTAAAAAAGATATTTAGTTATCCCCTTCTCTTTTTACTAGGTGCATACCCAGGAGCTACTTGCCACAACTACAATTTCGTCCCAATTTTATTTCACAACTTTAAAAGATGTGACAGTCAAATAATGGGCGCCGAGGCTCTGAACCAATTAACTGAATGCCACATGTCCCTTATCACTCAATAAAAGATTAAATAAATGGCCATAGACGCCAGGTACCTGATTAAAGTGGCAACCGCTGATAGGAAAGCTGTATACATTACCCGCGGATTACGCGATTCTTTTCAGTGCATGTCAACATCGTTGGACAGCCTCATACAGAACATACCTATAGCGACAAGGTGTGACTCACGCGCACCCTTTTCCCTAACGACGCGGACTTTAAAAAGGTTGCTCTCTTCAAGGGAATCTTTCTCTACTGTTATTTGGACAGTAGAGAGAGTTTCTCTTTGAAGAAACCGCTCTACCGCCGCGGGCCGTCTTCTTTTATGATCTGTCGCAGAAGGAGCGTAACGAGGAGAACTATCAACTTGGAGATAGATACTAAGATGCAGAATTTTCGCGAACTATACCCTTTCCTACTTATGTCAGATGTGTATCAGCAAACAGATTTTTATTCAGTTATTCTAGAAGCTGACACTAACAGCAGATGGTCTAGATATCTGCTACTCTGTCACTCTACCAGGGCTCATCAGGGACCCGTCCTTTAAAATGACTTTCGCAAAGGTATTGTATAATTTATTAAACTAATGATTGATAGTTTCTTAATCCCATTTTTCCTCTCTCTCTCTCTTCCTCTCTATCTCTATCTCTCTCTCTTCCTCTCTATCTCTATCTCTCTCTCTTCCTCTCTATCTTTATCTCTCTCTCTCTTCTCTCTCTCTCTCTCTCTCTCTCTCTCTCTCTCTCTCTCTCTCTCTCTCTATATCTCTATCTTGATCAATTAGGAGATATCGGTAGATACTGCTTCAACGAGGAAAGCACTCGCGCTATAGTATGACCTTCATCAATAAGCATCAATAATCGAACACTCCGCGCATCCCTGATTCTTTCAACGCCTCTCAACCAAAAGTAGAGCTGTTATAAGTCGACGCCAAAAACCTATATGGTAACGCGCTGAGCAAAAAGATGCCGTAGAGCAATTTCGAATGATTGATTGAGGGGGAACACTAGTTCCTAAATGTTCACGTCTTCCACTACAAAGGAGAAGTAGGCCACCTGCTCCAAGTGGATCTCCAGTATCCGCGGGAACTACAAGACCGCACCTGAAATCTTTGCTTCGCACCGGAGAAGAAGTCAATTTCAGACAATTGCATTACCGATGTCATGCGTGAGCAGTGGAACACTATCTGGGACCCACTGGAATAAAAGCAGTTATGTTATACGTCAAAAACTTCTACAGTTATATCTTAAGAAGGGTATGACTGAAACCAAAGTTAACAGGCCACTTTGTTTTAACCAGTCGCCATTTTTTGAAATTTCATAACGTTAATTCACGGCAACAGCAAGCGGTAACTACGAGCTTCGACAAAGACTTTTACAATCTTAAGAATAACTCCCTATACGGCAAAACAATAGAAAACGTGCGCAAAAGGTAAGACTAATAATTAAATATACTAAAATACAAATGAATTAATATTGTTCCTGCCCTCTCACCAGGCCTCTGCACCTTCGGAGAAAACGTTGAAACCCTCACAAGTCAACACGAGTTTCTCAAATTATTCATGTTCGCCGACGACTTTGTCGGAGTTTATTTTTCAAAGGAACAGATAGTGTGGAATAATCCGATATATATATATCGGACAAGCCATCCTCGACTTCTCCAAGCTGGTGATGTACACACTATATTACGAAACGCTGGCCGACTACGCAGGCCAACTTATGGGCTCTATTTTAATCACCAGAGGATATGTCGACTCATATTTCCTCAAGACATACAATATCAGTGTAGAGAATGATATTATCCCCCTCATGCTCATACTACACACCCCCTCCCAAGAATTCTCAAACAAGTGCAGCAACCGACTAGGCTGCATTAAGAATGAGGCAGCGGGGAAGCCCTTTCTTGAAAGAATTTTGCTTAGACCGAAAGCATACTCAATGTTCACCGTGGATGGAAAGGCGAACAAACGAAACCAAGGGAGTGTGTCGGTCCATACATGCCTACGAAATCACACACGCTCATTATAAGAAAGACTACGCAAGAAGCAGACTACTCTCTCTCTCACACACAACGACGTATCGGTTAGTAGATCTTAAATATAACAAACGGATCCTTATCTTTTTCGAGGACAAGAGGGCATGTACAAGCATCTATGAAATCTTACCCTACGGCAACAAAAACATTTGAAAACTTTTTTATACTTAGGCAATTAACATAGGGTTTTATTCCATATAATAATAGCATTTTTATAAGTAGCCAATTGCATAGTTGTCAAAATAAGAATATAGACAATGAATGTTTATCAAACTTGGAGTTTTTACATAGTCTTTAAAATGTATATAGTGACTCTGAGGGATAAAGTTTACATAAATGGATTAAAATAGGGTATCAATATAGCGACGAGAGTTTTGCACCATAACTACTACACTCGTGTGAAAAACATTCACCATAATTGAAGACCAAAGCTTAAGGCGTAATGCAGGAAATAATTCAGGTTCATATTGTATCTGAATATTATCATAATTAGCCTGCTTATACAGTTGTAAATTAATTGGATGCGGTAATATAAATGCATGTGTTTCAGTCTGAAGATAAAAAGAAATCTGATTTGTTTGGAGGAGGTCATCTCCCTTACAAATTGCGCTATATATATACGCGGATATTGAGTGGGCATCGATATTTTCCCTACACATGAATCGCAATTTTCCAGTTGGAAAAAAATCCATTTGTCCACCACCGACTTGACACGAATCATATGTGCTTAGTAATGGTAAAATGTGACCTTACTGTACCCTACTATGCTCGTTTTATCGATTAGATGGAAGAAGGGTATACAATTGTCCCCGGTAAAGTCATCGCCTCCCAGTACACTTGATTAATACAGCAATCCTGAAAGAAATTGGAGAGTATAAACATAATAATAAATAAATATAATTATACAATATAATATAATTATAGAGAAAGACGAATACGTATTTTCGCTTTAACACATGTCGGCCATGTTAATAGTAGGGACGAGTCAGGTAGCGAAAACAACGTTTGTGGAGAGTTTATTATCAAATAAACATGTTATGCTTGATAAACCCCCATGTGAAATACATTGATTCACTGAGAGTCAATATATTTTATAAACTCCTGATATAAAAGTACACGATGACGGCATACCTATTTTGACATGATAGAAGCAAATTATTGTATATGTTAGTACTCGATAATTTTATGATGGAGGCCGACAACTCCAAGATTGATAGTAATCTATTTACCCGACTCGTTTACCATCTAACCTGTAGCGTGGTATCGATAACATAGAATCTATACAACCTAGGAAAAGAAAATAGGACTCGTTCCCTCAACACGCACTACGTCATCCTGTTCAAGTCGCTTCAAGATATGAGTCAGATGACATATTTGGGAAAGCAAATGTGCCCGGGAAAGAAAAGCTTTCTCACGGGGTCTTTAAAAAAGACGTCAATATACAACCGGAATATAGACGACCTACATCCGAAAACTCTGGAAAAATTGCGTGTAGGCTCATATATTCGCCCTTGTAGCCAACCCACAATAAAAACTATAAAGACAGTTCACTACTGAACGCAAAATCAACATTGATAAACTTGAAGCTAAAAGCCTGTCAGAAACTGAAGAAGCAACAACCCTTTTTTAAAGAATGGTGCATAGACAGAGTACCAGTGACGCCGAGATCTGATAAAAAGAGCCAGATCGGAGCAGTTAAAGGTTATTGCCGGCATTTTCTTTAATAAACTAAAGAAAAAATTCCTCACGGAGCGGACAGGTATACATAAGCACATTCATTGTCACAGGGAAAACCTTCACAGATTTGTTAATTCCTGCTGTTTACTTACACTTGATAGAAGAGAAAGTGTTCAAACAATACGTCAACAACTTGATCAACGAGATAAAAATGTTTCCCTACTACTTCCTCGCGAAAGATGCAATCGCTGGAGCTGTATCATCAGGTGCTGGATATGGTAGAGATTATGGTTTAAGAGAATGACGACAACAGCACTCCATGCAGCTATACCTGTCAACAAAAATTACTACAATCGATTAGTGAATCATCAATTTAGAAATGTAAAAAAATAGTTTTGGCGGTGCAACGCCGGTCATGAACAGGCTACTAGGATTCCCTAATATACTCTCAACTAACTTCAGTACAATAGGTCCCGTTTTGATAGACGTAAGGATAGTGAAGGATTCCATATTGTTATCCCCAACAATTTCAAGAGTTCAAGCTGATGGAATACATCGTCACAGTGTCATACACAGCTGGTCAACAGTATTAATCGCGGCTGAGGGAGTGTTGATCAATGTGAAGTGGGCCTGATTACGAAATTATTTGTCAACTCAATCAAGACTATTGAGGGGAAAGAAGTTATGCACATTTGTGAGAAAGTAGAAGATGTCAAGACTACAGTGAAAGTTGTTCCAACACGCTATCATAATGCTGATGGTGAGGGACAATTGCAAGTTCTGTCAATGCGCTTATCAAAAGAAATCTTTTATCTTATGAATCATGCCGACTTTTCCACCGGTTTTCATCCCTCAAATAAAAAAATTTTAATCACCATTAATAACTATGCAGTAAGTGAATACAGCTCGCGTACTGGGTTTTATCAAAGATCATCGAAAGCCCAATAAAAAATTCTAAAAAAATGTGGAGAAGGGGCGGGGCGGCGATGAACCCTTTACTATTAACTACAATAACGGTGTTTAGAAATTTGGCCAATGAGATGCAAAAGTTGCAAATTTTGTCTAGGTCGGTTTTGAGGTAGAGACTGAACCCATAACCCACCAACTTTTTCTTAACCCTACTAATTCGACACCAATTGCACCCTTTGAAATTAGCATCAAAATGAAAGTGTCGGTTGACAAGGATTATAGAATATCAAGGATTATCACCGTACCCGAGGGCTACTACCCAACTACTCAACGACTTTTTAACGACTGCAAGGATCAACATAATTATGAGCTTCGCTTTTGATGAGAATATTAATCGAGTCAGCTTCCACTGCGATTATAATAAAAAAATTCTCAATATTGAAGAGTGGCCCGCCTATCTTTGGGATTCCGCAAAATATGCAGACTTGACAAGGGAGGAATTATGGAGCCCCCGGATATTATTCGCGGGATATATAGTCTACATGTCTACTGTGATCTCTGCATGGAAACCTTTGTTGGTAATTCACTTGTACTCTTACTGCATACAGTTAGCTATAATGCGAGTGGAGAATATTAACAGACAATCACCGTTCTCTACGACAATCCAATCTAGTATATGTCTTACTCAACAAACGCACGATTGAAGAGTATTGAAATGATGGTTTGTGATGACGCAGGTAAACTGGTCTTTTTATCGAGGGCACGACTGTGCAAACAATTAAGTTTCCACAACGTAACTCATAAACATAAACAACGAACACGCACACGCTCACAACATATACATGGATAGCAACAGTCATAATGATCAAGGCAATGCGGTGGGACAGTATTTGCGAGTCGATGCTAAGGAAATGAATTCTCTACCCTGTCTGATATATACAATTTTTACACGCAGACAACAGATAGATGGAGTATGGCGGCGCTCACCGAGGCAATTCCATATTGCCTTGGGTATGTTTACTTCTAACGCAAACAATTGTATAAGAGTACCCTACTGATGAGCATTGAGCTCGACTTGAAACATGTGCGATTAAAGCGTGCCTGTCAAGCGGTATCACAATTCATGAGGTTGCCGAGAAACCACTTGCGGCATTAAAGAAATGTCTAATTTGTTAAAAAACTGTTTATTTTAGTTCAGCAACAATGGCGGATCTGGAAATAATAAAATATGAAATAATTATACACAGATTCGAATAACAGACTGATAACATATATATCAATTGTGCTTTTGTGTTACATAACTTTAAACGAGATCCGTCATAAAGAAAAGTCTAGTTTGTTGAGTGACAATTTATTATAGTTCAGCACAAATGACGGATCTGGAAATAATAAAATATGACATGATTATAAACAGGTTCAGATAACAGATTAATTAACATATGTATATATCCATAAATAGTAACAAACATATAGATAAAACATATTACGATACAGACATTATTAAATGTAATGTTACAACAATGAGTGATCAAACATGGTGACAAATGCTAAATAATGAGTGTATATATTATAAATAAAGTGGGTTATACTTCTACAGAAATAATTTATGCTTTTGTAATACATAAACTTTAAAAACTATAAACATGTGTGCGTACGTGTATACGGTTAAACCGATAACATGGTTTACGTAATTCTAATCCCACAAGCTGGTTGTGATGGATGAAGAATGCCAATTTATGCTGAGTCAAATGGGCGGTAGCCTATTCAGTACAATCAAACGAATTGCTCTATCATTCCTACTCAAACTTTGGCCTGTAATAAAGAATCCTTGAAAGCGTGCTGTCGGCTCTGCTTTATGTTGGAACTGAAATTACTGGCGACCTGATTTCCGGCCAGATATAGGAGATTCCCCGAATTCTCGCAAACGAGGAAAGTATGAAGTTAGCAGTCTATTCGAGAAAATCTCGGACAAGTTGTGTTCCGTCAATCAGATGTGGATGATGATTCACATACACATGTGGGGAACAGTCAGGTACTGGTAGACGTTGACGTAATGTAAAAACTATAAACAAGAAGAAGCTGAAGTCTACAATGTATATCAAACATTCGTCACCTTCCGTCACAGCCGTCGACTTGCCATTGAATAAGCGATATCATGCTACTCGTAGACAGTGACTGCCCATGCACCAAGAGTGAACTACACATTTTTGAAGGAAGAAGTATTCAAAAGGTTGAAGTGCACCCGCTAAACAATGTAAATCAAAGCAATGCTCCCATCGAGTTTTTTATGATCTCCTCACTTTATGAATATTTCGAACTCAAAGACACTATGCTTCATCTATGCTGTCGTGTTGTCAAGGCTGACGGAACAGCCTATGCAGTTGCTGATCATATGGTTGCCCTGAACAATTGGATGCACTCACTCTTCTCCAACTAAATTTCTCTATATTATAACAAGTTTACAAATCAATTTTTGTGGACGGCTATAGACGGCTATGAACCAAGACTGCAGTAATGAGCTATATGCATGATCCTCAGCCACCTCCTAACTCTTTTTGAAGAGAAACGAATTAATGGATAATTTTTTATCTTTTCACCTTTTCAACTTTATTAGTTATATATGTACTACTGCCAGTAAATTTTTAATAGTATACTTATAATATACATATACTTATAGTGGGCTGAAAATAGTAACATGACTCATCGGTTTAAAAATAGTAATTTGACTCATCGTATAAAAATTGAAACATCGGGGTACAAAGAAATGGATAAAAATTGTCTAATAATGAATAACGCGCTAATGCTAGGAAATGTTTAGTAGTGTATTTATAGTGTACGAAAACTTATATAAAAATACTTTATAGTAATTACATATACTGTAGTATCGTGGCAAATTGTAACATAAGGATTAAGATCTCGTATTTTTAGCTATGTGTTAAGTATTATTAGTCAAAATCAGTTAGTTTGTAAAACCAAATCTAAATGCTGCAAAGGTGGGTAATACAATTGTCCGCGTATCAGTATGAAATTGAATATACATTGGTCGGGAAAATTTATACCACATGCTTATTATATGTCGTGTCATTCTTATTTTTAAAAATGCGAAGAAATTTCGGGCGATATTCCATGGTTTATCTGGTCCATCCGCTGGCACTCTTTGTATGTGAAAATTAAACGGGTGATCTCATAAATAAATTTTCATATAAACACATATATATATATATAGTCCTATAAATTATGAAATAATTCTAATGTCTAAAATGACATAAAGAGAGATACGAAATGTAAAAAAGAGATACTACCATCCTATGTTACAAACCGAATTTTTAAATAAATATATATATCTTATTATGTTAATTTTCTTTATATCCGTTCGATTTGTCATATTAATTTACTTATACTGAAATGCATTTTTATCCTAGAATTGGAGCTAATGAGAAAAGATATTGGCCATTTGTTTGTATTATACAAGTGTAGAATAAGTATAAAAATATGTTGTTAAACATTATATTAGTAAAATATATCTACTGGCAGTTCCATTAATCAATTAATATTTTTTTAAGAAAAATTATTGTATGGCTATAGCTCAATACTTTCGCTAGCAACCCCACCTTATTTTGAGTATTAGAAATATATTTCATTCATCATAGGTGAATTCTTTATTCACAATTAATATAAAAAGTAAATACAATACTCAATAACTTTTTCTTTTCAACCATCATAAAATTGTATAAAAATATTTATTTATGTTATGATTATTAGTCATATATGTATGTTTATAATACGAAACTATTTTTTACAGGATATAACAAAAATATGACTAGTTCTAGACTTAAATTGAGCTATATATTATTTGGATAGTTAAAAATAAATGTATTTCAACAATCTAACTCTAAGCAACTAAACTATTTGTTTTAATTTTCAAAACGTAAATATTTATATAGCAAGGTTTTTAAATTTTTTATTCGTTTATTGCTTCTGTATAGTTCCTGTTTTTTCATCACTAAAAAAGGGTATTTATAGAAGTATAGGCGATTCTAGCATTGTTAAGACGTGAGTTTAAATTGAAACGCACAAAGGTCCTAATATATATTCATATTATATTTAACTTTAGTTTTTAACTGCATTACAATAATAAAGTCATGGCTAAACAAATATTCATTGTGACATACCAATTGATGTATAGAATCTGCTGTAAACACATTCGCAAGATCTTACCCACGGCGTATGATTTTAACAGACATTTTGTCAGATTAACTTGATTACTATGATTAACCTGTAATGTATACGCTTATGTTAACTCATCTAATGACATTCAAATATTAAATTGTGCTGATCATGTAAAATACATTTTAATCTATTAACAGGGTTGCCACACCTCCTTAAAACTCAAGGAAACTCTGGGAAAAATAAATTTCTATTTTAGGCACTGGAAACTCAAGGAAAAAAGAAAAAATTTCTGAAATTCCGGGAAACTCAGTGATTTTTTTTCAGTATATAATATATATTTTTTGTATGTATTTTTTTTATGAATCCTAAAAATTTATATGTAAAATATATATTATTTACACAAATATGACTGATGAAAGAAAAGAAAGGATAAAGGAGTTGGACGTGATGAGAGCTGACATAGAGGCTTTGGAGAAACTGGCCACTCATCTTTTGTCATCTGCTGACAACTATGCCACGCAGGCTGAACAATTCAAAGAGCCAGTGCTTCTTATTCAGTCATAGTGCCAAACATATGCCTGTCTTAAACTTGTAATGGATGAGAAAAAGCAATTATTATCATCTATCTTACTCTACTCATTGTACTGATACATTCTTTATGATTATATCTTAATGTTTCTTAGCTTAGTGTTTCTTAATCTATACATTAAGAATACATGTACTTTTCATAGAACCAATAAAACTTACATCACTGATTCCATTATTCTTTTTATCCTTCTTATACTCAGTTTAAGGTGAAAATAGTTTATGTTTGTTTATTTTTAATTTAAGTTAAAAATAGTTTAATTTAAGAAAACCTGGAAAATTCTGGGAAAACTCTGGAAATTTTTTATTATAGATTTGTGGCAACCCTGTATTAATGATTCACATGTGTTTTATACTACATTTTGTATAAGGAAAATTATACCTCCAATAATACTGCCCCTTTTCTCATATTTGTAACCCCCCCTGCCTAAATTCCTGCACATGACCCTGTCCCCATTAGGGATAGTAATTATTTCAAATGATTTGATATCAACTAAATAACTATCAATGTCAAGGGCAATTATCCATATTTTTCTCACTTATTGTTGTCTCAGGATTATTTAATTTTATTACAACCAGTTTCAGTTAGGACCTAACAAAGTTTGGGACTGCAGCCCATGAGCTAACCAGTTAGGGACTTTTTCAAGGTCCTCAACTGGTTCACCAGTTTGAGACAGGTTGACCAGTTAGAGACCTCAAAAAGTCCAAAACTTTGAGAGTTCCCTAACTGGTTAGGCCTAGAGACCATTCAAAGTTTGGGACTTCACTTAGTATGATTATTATTTGGTTATTTTGGTAGTATAGTTAACCCTTTCCTTCCAGGGGACTCAACAGTTGGGTCATAATAAAAGTTGCTCCAACTGGTGGGTGACCCACCTGTTGAGTCACAGCTTTATTATGTGATAGATGCAAATCTAAAAATAAACACCATTAAAATAAATATAAATTGGTTTAAGCTACCTGCTGCTAGAGTATCATATTCTTTCATATAACTGCCCACTTGGTTGAGCTTGCCTGTGATCAATATATAGCTTGAGGAAGAGTATAAATCCTGCTTGATTCTTATTAGTTCTCCAAATAATGCATTAGCTACTGTTAATATTTTCACTTTTTTATCTGTTTGAACATTTTTCACTTGACTTATTCCTTAACTGTTATGTGTTGCACATATTATTATAGGTGTATTTAGAGTACTTTTATGTTGTATAGATTTATCAGTATTATGGCAAGTACTCCCAACACAACTCTTTCATAGTCAATTTCACATAGATAGCTTTCATCTATACATCTTTTATCATGCCTATGTGGACAAAGCTGAATTCTGTATATTGTTTAAAAAGGTCAGCAACCATTATTTACTATATAATATTAAGCTTTTTATTATAAATACATACAAAATGTTTGTTATTGATATATTCGCCATTGTGTTATAAAAATGTTACAGCATTATGCAGCAATTTGTAAATTGCTTGACAGTTTTGGATATATCTATTTAGATTTAGCCTAAGTTTTTAGAGATTTAGAGATTCAGAAAGTAATAGGTATAGTTTTAGATTATTATATATGATTTTTATAAAGATTAGGTAAACTATCCAAAATCATCTAAAACTTTTCGTACTATTGAATGACATTATAACATAATTTACTACATGTATAACTATAGAGACTTATTTTTACGTCATTTGTATCAGAATCTTACTCCAAATAATACAAATTGAAATGGATTGTAATACTTTGAATTAGTAACATCTGAAGTAATAGCATTTATAAAATGCAGTACTTGGACATTTGCTACAGAAGAATAAATATCTATTACAAATCTAAAACTAGGGTACAACTGCCATACTTTGAATGTGCCACTAAGCTATATTTTATATGGTGTAATGTGTTTTATATTTTATAATGTTGAATTGTGCATAAGAGTGGTGTACTCAAATATTAGAAACCCACAGTCATTATGTGATACTTGGCCTACCATATAAATGATGAAAGACATACACTACTTAGGACTACTCACATTTTGTAACTATAACAAGCTAGACTGGTTATATGGACATCCATGTTTTGATAACTGAAGACATGGCCAGATAATCAGGATGAATTATTTATTCATAATAACAAGCAACAGATTTGGTTATGGAAATTGAAAAATTGTCATTGGCTTTTAGAAAAAAAATTGTGTGGATTATAAAGGCAATTATATTTATATTGCTTTGGAAATGAGTTACACAGTCTATTCTATATATATTTCCTATTAATATTTTTTTAAATTAGAACCTAATTTTTGTTTAGATTAGATTTCATGTCTTCTATTCTATTAAATTTTGTTAACATGTATTTAGTTAATCTGTTTTCAATTATAACGTTTTGGGTATGTATTATTTATATGAATGTTGATACCCATTAAAATATTTTTTAATGTTTAATTTGGAATCTTTGAACGAAACTAGATCTGCTTTGATTTACTAAATAAACAAGTTTAAAATACACAAATTTGTCTATTGAAAATATATTTATACTATAAAAATATTACTCAAATATTAAAGCCAAACTCATTAGATTTAACTAAAGATATACTTATAATTTATGGATCTATAATAAAATACAATATACAGTTTTCCTATTTTGATTTAAATTCTTCAGTCTTCTTTAAATCTTCTTCAGCTAAAAACTGTGAAATTTTATACAATTTTTTTTAGAACTGTGGTGCACTATCGATTTGGGCATTTTTGCTAATGGTTGGTGGGTCAATGGGCTGATTGTTATTTTTAAAATATGTAATAAATATAAATAATAAATAATTAATAAAATAATAAATATAATACTATTGTCCAAACTGGTTTTAAGGTACATTGTTATACTAAAATATATACCAAAAAATTATTTTTTAAAGTTTTATCCTTATTTGTTTATTTATTAGAAGTAAATAGGTCAATTTAAACATTATCTTAGCATTGGTAGGGGTTTAAACGTAAAATATTCCCAATTGAAGTAGTCAATATTTGAATGTATTATATTACTTTTTCATGTTGTTTAAAATCAGTTCTGTAATTATTTGTTCATACTCACTAATTTTCTAATGTTCTGATAATAAATAATTTTTTTATTAAAATAGTATATGGTCCTATTATTTGATATTAAATTGTATTGCAAAAAAGATTGTAAACTTATTATATGAGTGTAAAAATTATATAGATTATTTCTTACTATTGATTTTTTAACCTTTTGAATGTATTTTATACATTGATTCTATAGAGATATTATCAACTTTTTATTTGTGTATAACAAGCTAAAATGTAATATAATGATATTAGTTGTTATATTTGTGTCATATGTATATTTAATTATTTTTAATATTCTACAAATTATAATATAGAATAGAACTATATAATATTTTATAAGGAAAAAATAACCTTTTGTGTACATGATAATTAATGTCATACAATGTTAACCATGAAATACAACAAAATTGTAAGAAAATTTTACTAATGAATATTAAAAGTAACATGATACTATTTTTGTAATTGTCACAACAATTTTTCAAAAGATAGAAAAATTATTTTATTTTGTTTCAAAAATACCTCTTAATGCTCAATATTCACCACATGTTTGAAAACTGCAGCTTGATCACTACAGATGATGAAATCACTCTTGGCTATTATAATGTTTATACTTAATTTTATTTCATATTTATTTAAACAGGTTACCTCTTTAGAAGCAATGTTATCTAACAAATGAAATGGCATCACAAGATGACATCAGTGAAGTAGAAAGTCTGAAGATTCAATTAAAGTTATTTAAGCGAGACTTCAAGTAAGTGAAATGCTTTTTATAGTACATTTAGTTATATTTATTTCTGTTAAATATTATTATTAAAAAATGTTGTTGTACTTATTCATTTATTTATATTTTATGGTACGTTTCGAGCATATTTTCTTTATGTACAATATCAATCAATAAGGAAATAAATTTATGGTAAATTTCAAAAACATTTTTAACACTATGTTAAGCTATTCTAAATTTTATTTTAATCTAGAATTTGTTATAATTTTACAAAATGTATTTCCCATATGTAAAAAATATTAAAGTGCTTATAGTTTTCTATAATTTTAACAAAAAATAAGTTTCCTAATTTGTTGCATGTCAATTAGTTAACCTCCCATATCGTCAAAGTTTGATTATTTCAGAAAAAACATGTTATACATTCCCTAAATGTAACAGTGTAAATCAGATCTAATAAGGCACAACACCGCAGCATTTTAGGACAGATTGCTTTATTTATTATCCACAGCACTATTAACTCACTTTATCTGATTTACAAATCACAAGTCAATAGGGTTAGGTCAATTTCCTTCCTTTATTTGATCTGCGGATTAATACACAGCATAGTTCTTTTGAGCCATCTCACGAAAACTATGGCAAAACCAAACTGCAAGACTAATTTCGTGATATTTCACATGTACCCCAATGGATGCCTTTGAGTAGAAAGCAGATATTGTGCCACTTTGTATCGTGTGCAAGCGGCTTGTGAGTATGAGCATACCATAAGAAAATATAACTCCAATCTGATTAATCCTATCTGGAAAACACTGGATATTTCGTGTTATTGTGATATTACAGTAAGTATCAAGAATATACAGATATGAACATCTTTACAAAATTCACCAAACGAGTTAATCTCATCTGATGAATCAAATCTTTAGTGTAAACTCAAAGAATGCGTCTCAATTACTCCGTGTGTTATTTTTGCCTAATAACCATACTATTGTGATAACCTAAATGTCTGTAATGAAGCAATATAACAATTACAAAATTTGATTATAGGCATTGGATCACTTACATCAGTTCAGCGGGCTATAGATTACCTAATCGAATAGAAAAGAAAGAAAGAAATTATGCGGTTCATGTTCAGAACAATTATTCTTGGTTGTTAAATTAAGTATAGTTACACTCTTGTACTAAATTTATAATAGGTATTCTAGAGTTTCTGTAGAAATACTTTAGGTTACTGTATATATAGACATGATAATAGTGTAGATATGAAACCATATATGTAAAATTTACTTTTGTATGTTACAGAAATAGTACTAATATATACCTACATAACAATTATAGTAGGTTACAAAGAGTTGTATTTATTTATATAATTGATGTATATTAAGAAGCGTGATTCACTCCACTCCTTCGTTTTTCAGAGCTGAACGTGAAGCATATTCAAAATGTCAGCACAATCTCAACCAAACCATCAAAGAAAATATCATATTGAAAGAAAGAATTTCGAATTGTGAGATTATTGTTTGATTAAATAATTATTATATTTGAAATGTTAAATATATTTATGCAGTAACAAAACCGAAATCATCAAATGAAATGGGTAATTGCAGGTTTCATCTTGTTAGTTGTTTTCTCGTTATTTTTGCATATATTTTTTAAGAAGGGAACTTTTCCAGTTTTTGGAATATTGATTAAAATAATGTTCCTTTTCCACGCACTTTTGAATCTGAGTTTTTGTTACATTCTGCAGTTGATCAGCGAGCTGACAATCAAGATGTTAGCGCATCCAATGATTACATCCATCAGCAGTTACGTGATAAAGTTGATGAATTGGAAGATAAGCTAGCGACAAAAGCGTTAGAAAATCAGAAAATTTCAGGTTAGTTAATGATATACTTATTTTGTAGTAGAAAATTACTTGTTACTACACAAGATAGTGTTAAAATCAATCATTATTTTAAAAAGGAATTTTTACGTTACGTAGGTCTAATGATAGTCTGTTTATTAAGTTATGGTTATACATTATTTTTGGACCAATTTATATTTATTTATGATTAAAAATCGCTTAAAACGATTAAGGATGTAAAGAAAAAAAAGTACTTTAACTTATTTATTATTACAATATAAAAGTCACAAGTAGCAAAGAATAGTGATCGTGAGCGCAGTACACTGATTGGCTCATAGTCACATGACCTCTTCTGATTGGCTGAAAATGTCGGGGCTTTCACCCCTCACCCCAATCGACCAATTAAAATGGGGTTAGGCCTATTTGTTTTTTTTGGCTTTTATGATTCCCTTTGTGACCATTCAAAGGATATCCATTTCAATTTTATAAATTGATTAGAAGATTGCTATTGATAATAATCGATATTTATTAATAATAGTAGTCATATAATGATTGATAAGACTGATTTCAACGAAAATTCAGGCTAATTAAGTATGAATTGTAAAACTTGATATATTACATTTTTTGTTACTTTTATTTTGTGATTTGAACCAACCACATAATTGTTATATTTATTCTGTTTATGGGTTTTTTAATATTAATAAAACAGACACCATGGTAGCATATGTGTTTTTAATTTTGTTTTATACTTTTTTTTATTTAATTCCTTTATTTTAATTTTAAATTATTGATTTAAAGTGTTCGTCCAAAAATTAATTATCTAATATTTATGTTTCATTTTAAAGAACAACAATTAATTTTTTAGTATTTGCTTGAACTACAAAAAACACTTCGTTACTGGATCCATGCGAAAAAAGTGAATTAATTTGTTACTATGTTTATATATTTAGAAGATGCATGATGGAATTTTATTAATTTAATTCATCTAGTTAACTCTATTTCACACATTGATTATAGATAACGTCGCCTGAAGATCTTTATTAAGAACAAAAATAACCTACATAATATGAGACCCATCGTGTTGCATTTAAACGTTTCACTCTATCTGGAGGTGGACGGAGGGGGTGATATTATATCCGGAGATTCAGACGTGAAGATGGCGTCCAATATTTTATTATAAATATTTAAGAAAGTAGGATACCCCGAATGTTAAGTTGTTTTTTAACAGATTTGATTTTAGTGACGTACTGATTATTATTCGATTCTAACGGGATAATGACTCAATTAGTTTGCTTGCACAATATCCTGTGTTAATCCCTCGAGATCAATTTTAAACGTCAACATTGTTAGACTTTTCTACAGTTGACATTATTTTGTACAAAATGAAGAATCTATAGGCTACTTTGTTTATACGTTAGATATACATGTCATTATAAGTTGAATCTATAAGGGCACCACGCCGCGCCATAGCAAATTCCTCACACCAAAAAAGTTTATTTCAAGTAAAGTGTATCCCTTAATTACAACATTCTCTGATTGGATTAAATTATTTCAAGGTTACCGTCGAGGATACCGGAATTTTCGATAGGTGATGCGTCATGCATTATACATATTGGCCACCCTAACAGGGGACTGCCGAAATAATATTTTCTAGAAACGTGCACCCGTCGCCCTTTACTGTTTCGTGGGCAGTCATGGATATGACGTCATATGTTAGATCCACAACTGAGATTATTATTATTTTTATCTATAAATGTTTACTTTCTACGCTATAGATGTGTCATTTCTATGAGTTTTTTCTTTTCAGATGACGTTCATGATTTCATTAGTCTAAATAGGAAGGAATATGACTCAATAGTGGAAAAGCTTCAAGTTGCAACTCAAAATCAGAAGAAAGAGAATCTCACAAGTATGTCGAGTATTAGTTAAAGTTCTAATGTAAGACACGCTTTGTATATTACACTAATTTAGGTCATACGATAATTGAGTTATGTGCAATTCTTTCTAACTATAACTTCTGGAATCTATGGAAACTCTAGCCGGCCTACTGCAGGAATATTTTCTCAGGACGAAAAGGGATGTGTTTGCTGAAGCAAATTAAAAATATTTCCCCCCAGAAATACCCATTTAGCCCCTCCAACCCCCCCTCCCCCCCTCCCTCCTCCCCTTTGATACCCCGAAAGGCTAATATTAAACAGTTTCCTCTGATTCACGTTCACTAAATTGCAAACGCATAGACAATCTTCCTCTTATTTCTAAATATAAAATAATTATAGATAATATTGTATTGAATAGCTGAAAACTAATACTGTGATTTCAAATGGTCACACTGTGATCTCTACAGTAAAGTCGGGTAAATCTTAATTTCTATAAAGTGCCTTATATTTAATTATAAACTTTTCTAAAGTGGTGATAGAAACGTATAAAAAGGTGCTTCTTTATTGAAAAAGTTAACGGACATTACATTAATTTAATGTTTTCTAATTTAAGTTCGACATCGTAGGTTGCCCCATTTTTACGTATTTCTTATTTCGTTGTTATTGTATTTGATAATACTAGTTTGTAATTAAATTCGATATTTTTAAAACTTTAATAGTGTTTATTAAATCAGCTTATTAAAAGTTTATATTTTAACAGACGAGAATGAAACTCAAACAGAAAACGCAAATCATGTTGCTGCCTTAGACGTACAACAAAGAAATGAAATCGTTCATTTAAAAGAAAAGATCAAAATGAGTGAGGGTCAAGTCGCCAAGTTAACCCGTAAGTAGCTTTGGGTAAATATACTTATATTCCTTTTGTGGAGTTGTGGAGCTTTATGAAATTGCTTGGCTTCGTCTAAAATTACGTGAATATATTTTATTTGCAACTAATAAGTAGCATAACATGTATATATAATTAAACGCTAAAAACTAAGGAAAAATAGGTAATTCAAAATGGAAATTCCATATTATTAGTTAGTATAAATATATAATTATTTAATATTTTTTAATTGAAAATATAAATCTTCACTAAAGTTGAGTGTATGCTGTAAATAAACACGAAACAATTTTTGAATACGTTTATATTTTACATGAATAAATATATGCCTATAAAAACGTAATACTAATTAATTGTTATATTGTACAAAAATCATAATATTGACACCAATACTTAGCTAAATAAAATCTTTACTACCACTTTTTCTATCAGATCCAATTACGAGCCATAATTTAGAACAACTAGATTGAAACTAAAATCTAATATCTAACATTCTACATAAATATAATAATCTAATATACAACGGAATATTTACACGAAATCTATAAATGTATAATTCAATTTGTCTCACGCTGAGATTCTCGTGTTTCGATTAATACGATGAGTTATAATTGGGAGACGAATCATACGTTACTAAAAATAAATGTATTCTAAAGTAAAAGTTCACGATTACCGTATCAAAATAAGTGCAACAGTTAAATACGTGACCAAATATTTATAATATTGTATATCAAAATATAATATATATCAAAATATTATAATATAAATGAAAATATAATATATATCAAAATATAATATATATCAAAATATAATATATATCAAAATATAATATGTATAATATTGTATATAAATAAAATCTATTTAACTATATTTGCATGTGAAATAAAAGTATATAGTAATTAAAATGTAATATTTTTTCTCAACAATACACAATTTATATATGAAAAATATTATTTACACTCTCACTAACAGTCACAAATTATTGATAGATATATATATACACTATAACACAACATTTTAAAGCAACAGTATGCCCTATTCTTGCACATAAAGCATTGATACGAGGCATTATACGTTGTTGAGCTAATCAACCAATTATATTATACTATTTCATTGTTCATCGTTCATCCGAGAACATTAAAAAAAAACTTCTCTTAAAAACAGTATTCTCAAAATGTGGGTGTTTAAATAAATGCTGTTACACTTGCAGATAATGTTCAAGTTCTCAACGTCAGCTACCAGGGGCTACGACAGAACAATTCAGAGTTAGATGACATACTGACCACTGAATCTAATTCAGTTGGAGTATTTAAAGGTATTTCTATAACATTCTTGCTATGAACAATAGGAACGAGTTTTCAAAGTTTACAAAATTGAGACATTTGAGTTCAATTGAGTTGATTAGGCGAATGACAAGACCTTAATGAAACCATAGAATAGATATTTATCGTGAAAAGGAATAATGGGGGTGAGATATCCCAGTCGGTTAAGGCGCTGGTGACTGAGTGTGAAGGTTGCGGGTTCGAATCCCAGCAGTGTACCTTATCTCTCCCTGGCAGACAGCTGTGTCTGTCGAATGTTTAGCAACTCTTCTGAGTTTGTTCAGAATGCCAAAAATTGTTAAATTGTCACCGAAATGTTTGTGACAATTATAAAGCCATATAAAATTTAAAAAAAAAAAAATGAGGTTAACGATTAGGGATGTATAATTAAATAAGATATTTTTTTCAATTTGGAAACAGATAAACGAACTAGATTTTAGTTAATGATAAGATTAATTTACGTCTCAGTATTTATAATTTTTAATTTTAGAAACTTTGTCAAAATTAGGATTCCAATAATGTCAGCAAAAAGATAATTATATTTAAATGAAAATAGTCCGAATTTATTTACATTTTTTGCCTTTATATGTATTATAGTCTTAAATTCCGTGTAAACTATGTCATCGAATGTTTTCAGTTTTAATCAACTCTTTTTACTTGTTTATTCTCTTACTTACTTTCTTACTCATTAGATTTAAAATATTATTATGCATGTCGCAATGAAGTTTTTCAAGCTCGAAAGCTCTTTTCAGACTCTAAATAATAAATACTTATGTAATTAGCACTAAAAAAACTGTATTCATGACATGCCTTACAACGCTCTATTAGTGACACGAAGTCTACTGTTTATTTTATGTTTCACGTGATTGGACTACATTCACAAAATGCTAATTCCCTGACAAATTTTTAACTGTCATAATAACGTGCAATATTGTATGTACTAAGCATTTTATATATATTTTTCACAAAGATATTAACAAATTTAAAACATGTAAAAATTATATCATCCTAACTTACCTGCAAAATTCACAAAGTATAACAAAATATAACAAGAAACAAAATTACTTTTTAGAATATTAAAATATAATAATGCTGACACAATTAATTTTGACCAACATTTATATAAGTAGTCTATATTTGTAGTATGCTTACTGCGAGTATTTAACTATTTAAATTTTAGCTATTTAAAAAGTTTGACATTTTGTAACTTACATATTGATTTGATTTCTAAATATACGGTCACATTGTAGTAGTCACCCAAAGACTATGTCATGAAGGTTCTGGTTTACGTTATGTTGTAGATGCCGTACACTTTTACAAAAATTTTATTTTAGTTGTGTATTTGGTTTCGAATGCCTTAGAAGTTGATACGGATTTTGTATGTACCAATGCCCTGGAACAGTTATCCAAAGACTACTTCCTGAATTTATGGCAGTTTTTAAAATCTGGCCCGATGTTCAAGAAGTTCAAAGTAGTACATTATATGTAGCACTATTATTTATTGACAATTACGTTAATTGTACACATAATAATATAGTTCCTTTGAAGTTTTCATGAAAATATATCTCCTCAAAAGTCTATAAGTTGTCTACGTTACGTGACAGAAGGTTCTTAATTATTTATAATTTCATTAAAAGTATGCATATGGAGTGGCGAATTGATATCGCAGAAATTGACAGTAGCAATTTGCATATATCTATTTTTTTAATGGTCGAAACTGTTAGGGTTAAAGTTTTTTCTGAAATTTTGTACCGTACAATTGATTGTAATAGATATGATTTCTTCTCATATGTGATATTATGTTTAGATTCTTTCTGGTGGATAATTTTAGTCTTCTCACATATAATATGTTTAACGTCTTTCTGATGGATACTTCTGGTCTTCTTCTCATATGTGATATGAGAAGCACTTGGAACATTTCATCTCGCAGACAACCTATGTATGCTCTTGAACATATTGATACGTAAGACATAGGCCAATATGTGAGGTTATATCCCACTTTTTAGTATTCTTACTAACATTATACACAATTGTTTTAAAGAACCGTTAACCTTACATGATAGAAAAATAGAGTGCATATGTATTTATATTTGTTCCTTTAGATCAAGTTAAACTATAGATATTTTCATTACTCACTTCTGCATCCTTTAATATTGTATATTTCATTTTAATATAATGTATTCAATAATATATTCTTCATTTTAATATTTTATAGAAAATTATTTCTAGATTGATATGTTTATTCAAGTTTTGCTCTTTTAGTTTTACTTTCTGTCTTCCTGTATTTCTGATATATGTTAAGGTGACGACGAATGCGGCAATTCAAAGAAGTCTCATGTTGAAATCATTCGCCGGTTAATTGAACACTACAAGAGAGACATTCAACAATCAACTAATGAACTTAACCGGTTGAGTGATTTGGAACATAAACTTGAAAATGCTTCAAAACACGAGAAAGAATTGGTTGAAGAAAACTATGTTTTAAAAACGCAGATTGCTAGCAATGAAGATGATTTGAAGTTAGTTAAAAAAAATTATATTCTGGTAATTGATTTATCCATTTAACAAAAATATGAAATATAGAATCTGGTCTTATTATACATCAATTTGAACTTTTCAATTAGTAAACATATCATTTTAGGTAGCATTTTATGTCACTATAATGAAATTAATGATATAATGTGTGATTTAGAGCAATTGTTGTTGTAAAACGTAGTTTTTTTAATATTTTGTTTTATTGAACAAGTTGGTCTGTCAGATCACCCTGTCTGATCATCACTCATCAAATCACCAACAGCATGAGAACTAATTTTGATTGCCTGCTTTACACCTGTTGTACCTAGAGTTTTTAGATAAGGTTTAGCTGAGACAAAAAGACGCTTAACAAGTGGAACAAGCATACGTTTTAGAAATCCAAAAATACTCCCTCCTCACGTCTCATATGTCCAGAGTAAATTCATCCTCATCCAATTTGGCGTCGTTTTCTGCCAACTCCCAGACCTTCGTAAACCCTTAAATTAGAATTTCTCTCTTTGGATGTATTTGAAAATACTTTAATATGAGAAGAAAACAGTCTTCGAAAATTCTCTTAAATTAAAGTTTTGAAGCAGTAACATTTATTATATACATTCTATAAAAACATGGAATGTTCCACAGTGGTGCAATTTAACAAAATTATCATGCCGTTTATTTTCTTTATAAATATTATGTGTTCTTATTCGAT
>JAUZND010006453.1:21495-57569 GCA_034780555.1 Coelogynopora nodosa | reverse complement strand
AAATGTAAAATATTTGTAACCAATTTCTCAGGTTTCATGGGCCATATCTCAGTCATGAAACATTATATAGGACTAAACATTTAGATTTGGTGTCTCCATATGTAGGTAATTGACTGGTCTGAAAATAAAAAAATAAAAAAAAAGTTAGAATCACAAATGGTCATTTTGGGTAAATCCTTAGGTGCAATGGCTCTTAATTAATTGATTGTTTGTTTGTTTGTTTCCAGTGTTTTTCTATGCATTCCATCGATCATCCACCCTTTCTCGATGCAATTATTAGGATTCAAGTTAACTTATAATATTATGTTTTATCTCGAATTTGAACAGTTTTAAATCTGAATTACATATTACGTTTAATTATGATATCGAATGTCTACATACAGTTACATTTAAATAATAAAATAGTTTATAGCATTATTTTATAGTATTATTTTACCATAGGATTAATAGATTTTATATAATATATTTTTTATATTTCCTGTTTTTATTGGACTTCAACCATCTTACCTATCATATAGGTTAGGTACTACCTGCTCTATAGGTTATCATTTGGATTTAGATTTTCTATCAGAATATCTTTGACTCGACACATAGAATCAAAAACAAAATGGTACCTACTGCAGATAACGCCGCCATCGGACAATATATTTTGTCTGATGGCGTTATCTGCACTAAAATGTTTTAATATATTAAACCAATGTTTTCTGTAAGTCATGGAACCTGTTTCACATCGCATAATAATTTTCTTATACTTATATTATACTTATGGTTTGTCTCACGTTAATACTTCAATTATTTATTATCTGACTTTGGCTACATAATCGTAAATTATAGTACATTTGATTTTTATTTATTTTTTAAGATAGTATACTCCATAAAGTTAAATTTTTGTCCCCCCCCTTTCTCTGCAGGGCGACCTATGATCAAGAACTGGGAGACCAGGCCTGGTGTCCCAAAAGTCTGATCCACGACAAGCTGAAGGAGTGGCTTCAGATCGATCTTGGCGGGCTCCATGTCATCAAGATGTTCCTCACCAAGGGCCGATCGGCTCAGGGCAGTGTGAGTGAATCTTGAAGTGTTCTCCCGGTGGTGGTTCGTTGTTCATAGAGATATAAGTACAGTAACGAAATGAATACGGTGGTAGGGATAACACGCGTCTATTCAATGCAATCCACCATTTGGTGTTGGAGCGAGGGAATTCTAATATATTATACAGTCTAATCATCGTGGAAATATAAATAAACCACAATTGAACTTTTATTAAACATAATATATTTTTTCAATTAACAATTTGGAAAGTTTCTATTGAACCATCTTTATAAAAATGATGTTTAAATTAACAGAAGGCATTGTACAGATGTTATGGTGTTATGTATTTCATACTGGATTTGTTAAAAAATCTAAGCGCTTCTGTTTTAATTTTTATTCCTTTTCTGTAAATTATTATCCGACACATTCTATAGCGCGTTAGATCTCTACTGTAACTTTTCATATCTCTATGGTGACACCTATTGTATCATAAACAGTGGAGCTGTCAAGTGGGGAGGGGGGCTATGCTCAATACACGCCTTTTTCTTTCGTCGATTTTAGTTTAAAAAGTATATTGTTTGACATTTTTAAACTCGGGCTAAGAATGTATTTTCTACCATTGAAGTTCTTCTTCAATGACATTATGGACTGACTTTTTTCTTCTAAAAAAAGGTCTATATATAATATTGTCATTACAAATGTTAATGGATGGAATCTAACATTATATTTCCTATAATAATCAATTAAATGTCTCAGAATTTTTGAAAGAAGTCTTCGTGAAGTCTTTGAATTTGATTTTATTACATTCCAGCTAACTCTGTTAGTATCTATATTATTGCAGGTTTTTTTAATTCAAGTTATGAAAAAATCATAGATTTTCTAAAAAATATTGGAATTTTGTCAACCTGTAAATATTTCAATTGTTTAGAAAGGATAAAATTTAAAGCATGAAAATCCTTAAATTTAATTGAATTATTGCAATTTGAGTAGGTACATGAAATTAAAAATTATTGCCTCTGACAAAATATATTATAGGTAATATTTAATATATACGAGTAAACTTGTGTTCACTAAATAATCTTCAATATGGTCAACTATTGCATAAAGTTTGCACAAATTTATATTTTGATCGGAGTACATTGTTTAGGTCCTGACTAGGAAAAGAGTTCTAAATTATATTTTAGTAAAAAGCAGTTCGACTTTGTCATTGTATAGCTTAATACTGCTATATTGCACCCATTTACGTGTCAGTATTTCAATTAAATAATAAGCTATCATAATATACTATTAACCTTTTGTACATTATGCAATGTATCATATTATTTTAAAGAATTTTTTACACTAAATTAATTAGATGTGCAGCTATTCAATTTTTAATATAATTAATTGTCTGCTTTTTTGACCATTTTGAAACTACTTTGTGTCTCATATTTCTCGCTAATTAGCCTTTACTGCACGTTTGTTGTTTTATAATGATGTGATTATAAACATATTTTCTTTAATAACGAACTTGTTTCCTTCTGAAAATGCATCGTTATCTAAAACTTGATACAGTATTGTTTGTAATATAATATTTTCAGTAAACAAAACTTTTTCCTATTTTGAATCAATCGAATGGATGTTATTATTACTTCTGTAATTAACATGTGAATCAATATATTATTGATATAATTCTGAACTAATACAAAGTTGAATTTTGTTTATTGATTTATCATTTTTTACTGAATATTCTCGGTATACACACACGCGGACAGTTAGCAATATATTCTAACTTTTTGTGGCCCCATAATAATATATTCAAGCGTGTATATCATGTTTTCTTTGATTGTTCTCTCGCTGAATTGAGAGAATTCAATTCAGCTTGCTCGTGTATGTTATTATACTGACTATGTTTGCGTATTGTAAGTTACCCACAATAATTGTATTTCATTCACAGTGGTGTAAACCGTGGCTATACATTACCACATTACACAGGCCAGGCCCTGTGTAGTTTGCATACCGTATTATATACTATTATGTGGTGTATAAACTATAAAGGAAGGAGTTAACAACTGTGAACTCGACTTTTACACTGTGTACACAGTTGTTGTTCAATATTTGCCGACGACTCCAAGTTATTTGTGTATATACCTTGTCCGGATAGAAAGCTGGTTTTCTTAAAAGTGAAGTTAAGAGTACGCGCCAGTGCTGCTGTCTGCATTTGGGATTTACAGTTTGTAATACCCCTCGAGAAATCGATGCAAGTTATGCTGCGCCTTTGATCTGTATCGTCAATTGTTGAAGCTATGTACGCACCGCACCACCCGCCTGTCTGCTTCGAAGTTTGTCTATATTATTCTAGCTAGATGGAGATCTTCCAATTGTTATAGAATAATTATTGAACTAGTTTAAAGTGTTTTGTTAACTAGATCCTCGTATGATGGATGCTAAGTTGTAGTTGTTAGTCATATTTGGTGGATGAGTGTGGTTGATTGTTAAGTATTATATTACATGATTTTGAACATACTAATATCCATTTTTGACCAAATTCAATGTAAATAAATATTATTTACTTTGAATAAATTAAATACACGTTTCGTAGGTAAATCTGCGAATCTAATTATGCAGATAGTTAGTTACATCCAAGAATATTATTTAATTTATTCTTTTCATAATCAACAATGTTTTTGCGATATACAAATTTAAAAAGTAACTATATAGTAAGAAATAATTGGTGCGTATTAATGTTTTAATGTTTCTATGTATTAATTTTATATATATGTAATATGTATATATAATAATATATATATGTATTAATGTTTCTAGTTATGGTACCATATTTACGTAGTTGGATTGTTGTACTTTATAAAATACAACTAAAACAAACTTAAGGGTATTTATCATCACTTTTTGAACATCTCTGTAAAAATTGTTCCTAATATGTTACAAAATACATCACGAGAACTGCCGCTTTTAGCTTTTATGGATCAGAATATTTAGAGTCGATATTATTTTGTTAAAACATTTGCTTTTTTTAAATAATAAATTAATGATTCAATTGAAACCTTCCTGATTTTCTAACATAAATATTGATGTTATAAGTTATAAGGTTGGTTATAAGTTATCGGTTTCTATTATCTCAGATATCCATTGTCTCCATATTATTATAATATGCGCACAGCACATAACGTATTATCATTTTCGATATTTAGAATCAACATTATTATAGGATATACGCTTGTTCGTTCGAATGTTGTGAAATAAATTTAGAAAAATAAATTATAATTTGTTACTTAACTTTCTCATCTGGTAACTATGCCTGGTTGTATTTTGTGTTGTGGCAGTGGCAGTGGCGTCGAACATGATCATTTATTCAAGCAGGATCAGAGATCTACCCTTTCAACTAGTTCTACTGTCGGTTAAACTTGATTTATAATTAATTGACTAACATGACGTTGATTTTCATGATTTTAATAATTTAGCAGTGAAATATGATTCTTTCAGATATTGAGAAAAAAATAGTTTTTATGGTGTGGTAAAATTTTTTGACATGAAAAGTGTTAAATATTTAGTTGTTGTATGTTATAATAATAATAATTTGGTTGTTATTATTTATATTATTGTTGTTTACATACAATTTGTGTTTCATTGTTCATTAAAAAATGTAGAATTTCTAATTGAATTTTGAGAGCAGAAATATAATCTTTTATAATCAGAGGCCGAAGATGATAGATAATATTTAAAACTATATAAAATGTAATTTTTTCATATTAATAATTATCTTATAAAACGATTATATATTCGGTAATTAACCGGCAGATATGTTTTAATCAATTATTTAAAAAAATATTTTGTTAATATTTTAATCAATCGCCAACGAAGGAATACTATATTTTCATCTATATCGATTATAATTCTTTAATATTAATGATTGTCCAATTACATGAGAATACCTAAACTATTGAATACGATTGCTATTTATTTTTTCACACTATTTTGTAGCCTACTTTCGTAAATAAGGAAATAAGTTACTCTCGTACACTGTTTGTTTGTTAATTGCTTCTTATCTGTCTCGGTAAACGTTCCCTTATCGTTTCACGCTTTAAACTGTACTGAACTCATAGTATAGTTGTTTTCATAGATGGATTTGTTTATTGATTTGTCATGACTGCTTAATCTATGTATGCTTATACGGCAGCAGAATAGTATAAAACGAATTTGTGCTTTAAACTATGTTATAATTTCAACTCGTTATGTTCCGCCAGGCTGCAAGTCCGATAATTAATAATATGCAAATTATTTTATTTGTGACTTTATTGTTCTGGACAGTGTAAATTTAAAATTACGATAATGGTTAATGTATAATATTTATATAATAAGTACATGTTTAGGTTCAATCAGGGAAATTCAATGGAGCTTTATACTCTCTGCGGATTCTTTCTATAGCTTTCTCTTTCGCTACTCTCTGTAGCTCCAGACTGTAGGATGCATTTCTTCCAATTTTTAGATAAATAATAATTTGTTGAGAATGCTGCATTGTCACAATATTATATTATACGACACCTAGTCCATGAATAATCTGTGTATGGTGTTAGTTTTGTTGTTGAGCACCAACTCTAATTATTGTATCGAATTAATGAGAATATACTCTCTTGTAAAATAACCGTGTTAAAAATGATGTTTAGTCTGGATTGTATCATTATTTTTGAGTTCTGGTTTGAAGTAGTAATAGTTTCTTCAAGTTTAAATTAATGTTATGCTGTATGTATATTATCAGTTACTGTGCAATAACAATAATATTTTCTTAAAGTCCAAACAAGAAGGGCTTGGATGTGTCGGTTCTCAAACTTTTACATTAGATTTGTATTAGACCTGTGGTTTTAATACTGGTAGCTCTTATGTAACCATAAGATTGATTACTGTGATAGATGGATATCTGCTTTGATGCCTATATCCACACAACACACACATTATAATATATCATAGTCTGTGAAATTCATTTCGGCACAAACAGATAGTCATATTATATAGAATCAATCGGAGAACACATAACAAGTTGTCCACAAAACACACACACCGCTGCGCTGTACGCAATCTTTTCCTGCCATCTCACGCGTGTACGCGCCCCCTCTCAACAAGCAACCTGCAGCACAAGTGAAGATTGATTCAGACGGCGATCAGAGCGGATTTAACGCCCCATCGGTCAGTAGCAGCAGCAGCAGCAGCAGTCGTCACAGACCGGTTCTCAGCTAGCTCTCCTGTGCCATACACCGCCTCATTACCTTCTCATTTCCCGGCATCAACGCACGATCAGCACCCACCATATTGGCACCACATGAGACCCCTGGGGGATGGAGGGAGGGGAGTTGTGGCTAATTTAGAGCTTCCGGAACATCGTTAATCACGGCGGACTGAACTGTCTTGTCCCTTGTCCAGATGTCCGTTTCCTTCCTCGACCTGTCTTCGTCGCTCTCTCGTGCTCCTCTCGCAGCACCCGTTGGTTTGGTTTGGTTTCCCAGGGGAGTGTTTCTGGCTAAACTGAGTCTGAGTGGAAGTGTGTGCACCCCAGACCAGAGTCCTTCTTAATGTTGACCAGTTTGTTTTTCCTCCCTCCCTGTTGATGCGACACGGGATGAAATAATATTATTCTGCTCTTAGTTCAGTGTCGACACTTATTAGACTTGGAGTTTCGTCTTTTCAATTAATTTTTACTGCATACGTCGTGTTGATTTCTTATTATGGGAGTTAGTAGTAGATAATCGATTTCGCGTTGATAACAAGTAAGAAATATACTGAAAAGAATGGTGACGTTTTCATACTCTGTGACTGTCGCTTCAACGAAATGATATTAATCCTAGACGATTTTATTTGCATATATTCAACCAGGATGTTTGTTAACTCAATAATAAAAGCAAAACTGTCTCTATGGGTGTTTGCTTTCATTTTTTTTGTTTTTGTTTGAAAAACTTCACGCTACCACTCTAAACAAACGTTATGAGAAAATTTCTAACATAGCTTGCCTGTTATAATGTATAAATATGACAATGAAGACGCAAAAGTGCACTATTCACATCGATATTATCTATCATGGAGTTTATTTCTGAATTGATTTCATATTGGTTATTTCTGATTTCCATCTGTTTGAACGTTAATTGACAGTAAAGCTTCAATCATTCGGACAGCTTTGGCAGTCTAGTGGTCCAGTGAAAGAATGACTGATGGTTAACTGTATAACACATTTAAAGTGTTGCCGAAAGTAAATGTATTCATCTATTTTAGAATTATAGAAAGTCGGAAAGTAGCTGTACCCATAGTACAATATATGTAATATTATAATTGGCGGTGATTTTGTACTAGTTAATATAGTAATATACTCTCAAGGAAAGTGTATATCACGTGGGTAGCAGCTTATGCATGATATTAATCATGTAGGTAACTTAAAGCATTCTTAATTATATACGTTAAAATTGTAATTTTAAATATAAGTAATGTACCTAACTTGTTTTAATAGTATGTTTGGTAAATGTTTTCAATGGAAAATGGGTGGTTAGATGTATAATAAATTCATACATATAGAATACATATTTACATACTAGAATATACATTTTTACATACTGGAATACATATTTACATACGTATAATACATATTTGCGTTAATAGAATACATATTTACATACATAGAATACATATTTACATACATACATAGAATACACATTTACATACATAGAATACATATTTACATACATAGAATACATATTTACATACATAGAATACATATTTACATACGTAGAATACATATTTAGATACTAGAATATACATATTTACATACATAGAATACATATTTACATACAGAATACATATTTACATACACAGAATACATATTTCGTTTTATAATAATATATTTATCGTACAATTTGTAGGTGTAAATTTATTTAATTAAAGTTAATTAAAATAAAATTGTATATATTATGCTTTTGCCATATTGCATAGCTTGAGGCGACATTTTAATATGGTTTTCGAAGATATGGAATGGCTACATTTAACTATAATAATATGTATTATATATACAATAAATGACTGCAAATTACAATAAGTATATAACGGTATTATGTATAATTAAAAAAATTAACAATAAATAATTTACCAGGAATAAATCAATAAATATTGACAATTTACTTTTTCAAATTGAAGTTCATTATACATTCTAAATTGATTTATTAATAAATGCTTCAGTCACGAAAATGTCAACAAATTAAATTTTTGTTTAAATACTATATTATATAAAATGATAGAGTTAAACAGCAATAGGCAAATTCTTTTTACTAAATTGATATTAGTTATAACATGTCATAGACTTTGCCTATATTTCTAATATTATATATATGCAGTAAAATCATATCTTAAAATTAATGCCAATTTCCTTTTATGCAAAGTGTGCACTTTTTTCTTTTGGAAATTCACGCACCTCTTATATTCTCCATATGGCTGTCATATTTTCCGGGGTTTTTTTGTGATAAAATTCAGAATGAAAGGCAGGGTTTTTTAGACAGATGGAGAAATCCGGTTTCTTTACGAAAAATGTTCATCAAGGGGGAAAAAATCCTTAATGGACGCGTACGTACCGGATGGATTGGGAAATACATTTTGTACCTTTGCATTATTGGAATGGATGAGAGCGGGAAAGCGATAGATTGCTTCGAGTTAATTAAGAACGATATATATATATATATGTTCGAGTATGAAATATATATATAATCAAACGTGTAATATCGAAATATCACATTAAGAGCTCAAGTGGAGAAAGTTAATAAAATTGTCTCTTAATTCCGACTTTACCTCTGTTTTTTAATCCATTTTTATTTCTGTTTGTATTCTGTCTTCAGTATGTTGTAATGCAAAGCTTATACTATACACGGATACTGATTGACTTTAGTTCTATGTTTCTTCACTTTAAGGAATTTGTTTGTTACAAACTAGCTTATTGAAACATGGAAAACATTATTTTTTATTGTAATGATGTATTGGTTCAATTCAGCTTCTCTCAGATGTTATAAACTTTCATTTTAAATCGTTATCAGCTATTATTATTTTGAATTTTAGAAATTTAATTTCGGTTTTGAAATTTTGAAGTGGCTTTTGATGTTTTTTAAAAGTAAGTTTTAAAATTTATGGTTATGGTCCTGCAGTTCTTATAATATTTTGGAAAGCCGTATGAATCCTGTTATACATTTTGTTTAGGCCTATATTGCTTAATTATATTTTGTGATTTATTGTTTAATCAAGATTATTTTTTAAAAAGGTTTAATTTGTGACAGTTGATCTGTTTATAATCATTGATGGATATGGCCTCACTTCTATACTCTCGGTTTTATATAGATTTTTAATAATGATAGATTTTCTTCAATTATTACGCAAATATTATTCCCTTATTTTGTTTATAAAATAAACTTCGCCCTTCAATTTTTCCTTTTTTCTCTTACTTCATGGAGATTAGAGTGTTAATGAGATGTCGCGACGTGATTTTTTTGTTAGGCCTAAGGGTGTTAATAGTTTGTACTGAATCTCAATAACTTAAAGAGACAGAGAGGTGGGGGGGGGGGGGGGTGCAGAGTGACGGGAGTTGCCCCTTTCTGACTCACAGCAAGATGTTCACTGCCAAAACGGAAAATTGAAAATGTATTAGGTTGATAATGCGCGGGACCTGCGACAATATTCTCTGGAAATGTAGATAGAAATTAAAAATGTATTAGTCTTAGCTTTGGCGGTAAAATCTAGTGAACCAGTCGGCATGTTTTCAATTCCGTCGGTAATCTTACAGCTCTGTCGTCATAAGTCAGGGTTACATATTTGGATTCATTTTGAGTCAATTAATCGCTGTGTATAGTTTCAGTTCTGTTAATGTTCCGAGATGGCACCTGCGGTACCGGCTGCTTTGTAGTGGATTGTAGTGAACGCTTATACACCGATTCGAATTGATACAAATTAACACTGAGTGAGAAGATGAACAAAGTATAGACAAGGTCGATTTACAATGGTATTGAACATATTTTATGTTTTGGATATTGTGCTGTAATTCGTATTTTAATAAAATGGATTTGATAAGTTTAGTTTTTCGATTTCTTTTAATTTACATGACAAATAGTTTTAGTTATCAATTATAATAAATGATGACTGGCTATATACGTTTTGAATCAAAGATAACATTTAATTTCATATCTATCTTTATGCAATGTAACGAGAGAGAGAGAGAGTGTGAGAGATATGTTATCGCTAAAACAAGTTTAATATCGTTGAGCTCAACTGTCACATCTCACTTGCCATACCGCCCGGTGTGTCTATCCCAATTACGTAACTTAATGAAATACTATTCACCTCCCAATTGGAGGCTGCAGGGTGGTGTACCCTACCTTTGTTTTATTACTTAATTTCACTCAGACAGAGGAGAACTTACTGTGCCCATGGATGCAGGGACATTAGTCCTTTCCTAAACTATACTTTGAAGGGACTCACCTATCTCAACCCCTCCCATGGTGCGAACCCTTGGTTCCGGCTGTTTTGCGTTTGATCGATTTAATGCGGGATTTAATAGGGAGTATTACTCATTCCTGACTTGCGTGTCCATGCCTTTGTGAGTAAGGCTTATAAGCTATGAAGGTGTAGTGTGTGTATGTATATGGGCATATTATGAATTGTTACATATTTTCATTGCCAGTTACGTCACCGCTATTTCGACTGTAACTACTGCAGTGCAGGAAAGTTGTCAATTCTCCCCTAGATGACTTGAGTGCTCTGTTGACTTTGTGCCCGGAATATATTGCATTGTATAGCGGAAGAGTTGTTGATATTTTATGTTCTTTCAAATTTCATATAAAAACAATAATGACTGATAGTATTAATTTGCAAATTGTAGTCGATTATTGTTTTTCTGGTTATTTTCTGATTAATATCAATAAAGTATAGTAAGGATTGACTACGAATTGGTTACGAATCTGTTTTATTTTGACATTTGAAGGAAAATAATTGTAATTAGTTTTTGTGAGCATTTCCTGCCCATAGCTTTGTATGTTTAATTAATTTTCCTTAATTTTTTTAGACTAATTATAGTTTGAATTATTAATTTAACATTGATATATTGTATATTATTATTAAATACTCTTTTTGTATTTCACTATTAAACCAACGTGTTGGTGTTGGACTCGATTTTATCATTTCTGATTCATAATTGTCCAAGTTCGATAGCAGTCATTAATATTGTTTAGTTCCGAATGGTTGCCTAGAATTGGAACTGCGTCAACTAGAAAGAGATGACAAATGGCATTTCTATAGGCGCAGTATCTACGCAGGTAGCCGTTGTTTTCATATTCGCGAAATTCGTTCCCACTTTCCCCTTCTCATAGTAACGATTTCAAGAGTCAATATTTCAAAATATATGGATCCTTAGTTGCCGTTTTGCCGTTAGTTGCATCAATTTACACTTGACATATTAACCATAGATCTATACGAATTTCTTCTTATAATGACACTAAAATTGATATTTTTCCGAATTCATCAGTGTGTATCAATTGAAGATTATTTGTTGACCTCTCCGTGGTTTTAAAGATAGCTATATTTGATATATTGCAGTTTGTAAATTGTAAATTAAAGGAAATGTTTATATTATTTTAAATGAAACCAAATTAATTAAGTTTAGTAATGCATTTTGATTATATAAATTTAAAAAAATCGAAATTAATCAGGTTGATCAGGTGTTTAGTATTAAGTGGAGATAGTTGTGTCAGAATTTCCTCATTTTCTGTTTGTCTGTCAATAAAAGGCTTCTGTCTTGGCAGTGAGTCCGTTTCATCATGTTTCCAACATCGACTTGACGACCCCTATAGAGATCGATTTCACTTTTTATTTGAACCACTTAAGTATTTTTAGTAATAAAATTAACATAAACTATGAATTGTGATTATATACACACCCAGGCTATATTGACTCGCCAAATCGAACAATCTCACCTATTCAATTGGAAATGGTGTTTTATGCATTTTTTTAAATACTATTTTAGGTTTAATTGCCATGTGTTGGTATAGGTGTATAGAGAGAGAACTATATAAGCTATGTTCCTTATAAAAGAATGAAAGAAGAATATAAAAGATGTCAATCGTGGTCTAAACGAATTCTATGGACTCACTACTTAGAGTAAAAAACCATTATAATGTTTTTCAACCAGTGTCATGTAACAGCTCGATGATTTAATTACAGCGCAGTGAAAATCCTTTTTATACTTTTATTTTCTAGCAGTCAGGCTGGATTGTTAAGTTTTTTTTTATTGGTTTGGAGATCGAGATATAGTGAGTATAAATTCGATCTTATTGAATTGGATATTTATGAGAAAGTTGGGAAAATCGATCGATGGACGATTGAGGAGTGTGCTTTCGCAAGTGTCACTATCAGAGACTATCAGAAGTCGCTAATGTTCCAATATGGATATACTTTTTCTTTTTTATCTAACTTTTTCCGAAAATAAAGATTAAGTATAGTATATTTAAGTAAATTTTAATACTATTATATACTGCTGTAATAATATTCGCACTTATTGTATTTTGAGTAAACAATTTATAATTGAATACTCATTAATTTGTTGTTCAGTACTAATTGTCTTCATTACAGATTAATAAATGGACTAATTTCCAAGTGTTGATTCATTTTTGTATTGAGTATTCAAATTAAATGGTTGCATGTCTAAAATAGTTACAGTTAACTAATCTAAATCGATACTATTGATTATTTGAATAGTTTTATTCTTTTCTTAATCTACAGTTTATTTATTGTTTTGTGTCTTTACATCGTGGTGGTGGTAAACTTGCTATATGATCTATGACCTCAACTGGTGAGCAAGCACTATGCTTCCTTAGTTATGATACTTAGTCATGAGAATATTGCTTGGTTAACGACCACACTCTACCCCATCCCTACCCCATGTCTGTTCCAGGGTCAAGAGTACGTCCCCTTCTACCAGATCCATTACAAGCGCGAGATCGAGGCAGACTGGATCATCTATAAGTTGAACACCGGATCCAAGGTGGGTCCTTATCTCTTTTGTCTTTCATCGTGATTTCTACACGTCATATCGTTTTGGTTTATTAATATTTTCCTGTTCAGTTAATTAACATCAATTTTAACATACTTTTTGGGTTTTTTCAAAGAAAACAGTGACTATTTCTTCACCTCCACCGTCTTATAATGACTCATTATTTCAAATTCTGATGATACATATCTCCTAATTTTCTTTCACTATGTTAAATCAGCACACAGGTAACCCGTTTCTATTGGTAACGTGAAAACTATAATTTTTATTAAAAAAGAACAAATTGTTAAACTATTGACCCTGCTGACTTTCAGTTATTAATAAAACCAGAAAAAGCTTGTCAACTTTGCTCCCATCCCTTTGATGTCCTGCATGTACACAAATCAAGACCACAAATTCTCCGACAACTCTCCTTATGATAATATTAATTGGTCAAAAAGTAATTCTTCGGCATTCAATTGTGGCTCTCGGCTTTTTGAAATTTCCTATTGAGCTAGCTGTCTTTATTAGTATAATATTCTGAGGATTGAGGTGGTTAGTGCGCTGGGTATTATGCAATTCAGTTCAATAATGCTACATAAGAGAGGCGATGAGTGCTTTCAGAGAGTTGAGACGATGAGGCTTCAATTCATGATAATTGAGCAAAAAAGCATCAGGCGTCCGCATTTCCTTTTCCCGATAATAAATATAATATGCTCTTCTTGGGGGACCAGGCACCTCGGCTATATAACTAGGCCAGTCGTTCCTGCCTTGCCAGTGAGGAAGATCGTAAGATAAAGGGGAGCGGACGTCTCTTGGAAATGCGACGTTGAATGTTGCAATCGTCTCCTGGGAAATCAGATTTGGGTGTGAAAAAATGGGAACATTCTACGATCTCTTTCTCAATCTCCCCCTTCCCTGCTATTATAGATATTCTACGTTTAAAGGTTCCTCAGTTTCGCTGCCTTCGCACTTATTACTATTATATATATTTGTTCTGTCTAGCTTGAGTATTAGCGGAGTTGAGTTGAATACTCGTTCAGCTTTATACTTAATGATCTGTGTGTTCTATGATTGAAAATCATTTAGTTAGAATCAACTTTCATGTTTATGTCAAGTTGAAATATGTTTCTGATCTAAATTAAAGGAATCGAACTAATCATTAAGGCTATTTCTAGTTTATTATGAAATGCACGTATATCTATTTTGTAAATTGCAAAAAAAGTCGATTATTCTGAAAAACCGTTTTAGATTGGGTTAGTATGCACAATGCATATAGCTGTGGAAACATTTTTTATTTTTTATTCTTTATTAAATATTAGTATGTACACATTTCATATTACATTGAAATCATTAGTAATAATTTTAAACAAGAGTCTATAATTTGAATTCTATTTTATACTCCAAATAGTTTATACATAATTCTGAATAAAACAGTTTTACTTTTTAATCGAAACATAATCAAAGCTTTCTATATAAATAGCATATCATTTTAGACAAGTTCGGTGTAAAATTGAACTTATTATCTCATAATTAATGATCTACCTATTCCACTCTTCTTTATGTATGTGATCATTCCTTTCCTCGTGTTATCATTATTGCCTCAATGGGTGCCGTATGTAATATACAGACACGATAATCAATAAGTTTTGATTTAAACGCACAGTGGACTCCAGTAGTTCATTTCTTGAGATATTCGACCAGTATGGTAAGGACTTATGTATAAGAGAACTCTTTAGAGCCTCTTATTGAACTGACTTGTGCAGTTATTCCTATTAATTAATTAAGCGACAATTCATTTCTATCTGTCGTCGTTTGGGGAAAGACCCGAACGTTACCTTAAAACTGCAGAAAAACCTTATTTGCACTGTCTCAAAAAACGTGACAATGACTCACTGTCAACTAAAGGTAGTTCCTCGTTTCTTAATTCCTCTTCTTTAATTTATTGATTTCTGTCTGTCTCATTGACTCCCATCTGGGTACTGCTAGTTCTTTTTGTAGTGCGTGTTTTTGAAAAGAGTTGAGGACTGCCCTCCTCCTCCCGCAGCTCCTATCGCTCCCTCCAACAGTCAGTCTATAACTCCGAAATGATTAATTCAGACTGTCGTCAATGTATCCATCAGCTGTAGTTCTTTCTAATCTACTGTTTCCCTCTTTCTCAATTCTTCTTCGTCGAGACGTTGTTTGTGCTGTTCTAGTAGTAGTCTCTTAAGATTCCGACGGAACGAAGTGAAGAAATGACTGACTGACTGACTGGTTCGGTCGTTGTTCTCTTCATGGCTGCACTTGCCTCAGTCGTGCTTTTCTGCTGTCTGTTATATTCAGCTTTTAGGTACTTTTTCTACAGGGCTCATGCTTTGAATGAATCCGAAATTTGTTACATTTATTTCCGAGCATTTATTTTCTCTGTATATATAAATATAATAGTTGATACCATGTTAAAATTGCGTCTTGACTCAAGTTTCCATTTCAGGATATTTTGCTCTAATAATCTGCAAACCTTTTTTGATATATTATGTTCCCTGTGATTATTTTGAAATTAAATCACGACATGGTTTGAATCAATTCCCATTTCCTTGTTTGTCGTAGTCGTAAATCGTTTTCATTATCTCTCCAACTTGGTATACTTTCTATGTTCTCAGCACTGCTGTGCTTCTGTATAGAGTATAATATATTTTTTTGCAATGTAACTTTCTACCACAATTTTTATGAATGCACTCTAAAACTAATAATTAAAATGATTCCCTTTCACAGTGCGTGTGCTTACCCAATTGTAATAGCCATGGTGTTTGGAGTCTTTGTCCTTCACGACATCGTTGTTATGCTTGCTTACACTATCATACATAGAAGGTGCGCTCTAATTTCAGGACATGTAAACACGCCTTCCTGCTTTAGTAAATATTGGAACATGTCAGTCGAGCAATTATTCCCGCAGATAACAGGGTGTGAAAACCAGTTTTATGTATTATGAGTTCCTGCGGTATTGTCATCCTGAATGTATTGCATTTTTCAACCATTAACTATACTATAATAATATTGTTATGTAGCACAGTGGCTTACTAATTTAATACTGTCCTATTTGTTTCACCATTTCCTGAACAATGAGGGAAATTGGAGAGCTGTTTATAACGCGGGTAACCTTTGCGCGAATTTATGACCATCTATTTTTAGCCTTCAGGTCTGATACATTATGCAATGAGAGGATTAATGTGTACATTGTATATACTGTAGGTAAATCTGCTTGGTAACATTTTATAGTTCTAATATAATTCTATAGTAAAGTAAAGTGTTTTTCTGGCCATATCGCTCAGGTTAACGTCTAATTGAATCTAATATGGCTGGATGTTTTCTTTTGGGGGTATTCTTCTATAATATATATAATGGATGTTTTCTGGCAAACTCTCTTTCTTCTCAATTGATGAATTTATTTATTAAAAAAACTAATATTATGGATAATATTGTTTGCATTAAGTAATGAAATAAATATCGCTAAAATGTGAGCCTTGAATTTTGTTTTTGAATTTTTTTATTTTAAATTATCGTAGAATCGATCACAAAGTTTAGGGAAATGTTTACTTATAATTTTAAAAGTATCTTATCTAGTTTGTTAATAATTATTTAGTTGTTGCAGAAGTTTAATTCTGTTCGTGTTAATCGTGGTTTATATATTAATATATTATACTCCAGTGGCCTTTTACAAATCCTTTGATAAATGAAATAGATGGCCGAATTTAAAAAATATTATTTCAGTGCAAATTAAAGGTGCGTGTTGCTTACACATTTTATCCAATATAACATGGCCATGCAAATATATCTTTCGTTTTTATCTTGTTACTCTCATTTCTATTTACTTTACGTAATCAGAAAGATTTTATTGGGCTTATAATACAAATGATAATTCCGTATTTTACAAGATTGCTGTTCAGGCTATAAGTCAGAGAATATTCTACCGATAGACTTGTCCTATATAATGAGAGTTTGTCTTTTCTAATGAGGTAGCATCCCTCGCCCTATTTTCAGGCCACAGCCTAATATATATATACTCCGTAGTCCATTGGAACGATAACGCTGTATGTCTATAGAACAGAATATATACGATATGCTTTCGTGTAGTGTCATTTCACACTGTACCATTTCTAATGCTTTCATTGAATTATAATTTCATGACATAAAGACTTTTATGTCTGATGGTTTTATGTCATTTAATAATTATACGAGTGATACTGAATCACGGCGGCCAGTCTGGGTTTATACCTAATTGGAATGAATCAGGGTATATCATTTGCTGCCACAGTTCGGATGTTTCCAGATTACTTTTGATTTCAAAGAATGAAGTGAATTATATATTATTATTATTTATCATTTAATCGGAACAAGGTGTGATTCTGTGAAAAGATTATGTATCAGTAGTGTCTCCTAAGCGGCTTATATTAGGAATTATATTAATATATTTTGTGTTGTACTGATAAAAGCATATTTGAGACTTATACCATGCTTTGTTAGCAGTAATCATTGAAGCTTTGTTATCTTCAATACAATCGGCTTAACTGTTCTTTTGGATTTAATAATAATAACAAAGTCAGAAATATATTTTAAACACTATAAATGATGGCCAACATTAAACTAAAATATACTAAATATGTCTTGTATTCTACTAAAGCAGTAAATTGAGTCAGGATTATATAATATTGAAATGCCACATATGTTCACCAACGTTATTAATAGAGTGTATATAGTAAGTTATTTAATTGACTAAATTTGTGGAGGAACCTTCCATAAAATATATGTATACAAAAGTGTCAACTCACACAAAAGTATCAAAATTCAATTTGGCTTGAATTTTTAGTTGGCTGTACCGAAATCAGTTTTGTTAATTAATGAAATCTTTTTGTATTTATTTTACACCATAATAATGATAAATCATATTACTATATAAGTTAATAGAGTTATATACCGTTTTGATGAATAAATTGACTTGAAGGTGGCTAACTATAATGTACTACGATATTAGATAGCGGTAGGTTTCCTGTAACAGCATAAGTAAGATATATCAGTAAAACTACGATATTGTTTTGATTTTGTTTCGTATTATATATTTAGGACAGTTGTCAGAGTTGTCGTTTATTCTTCACATTCTACGTATCAACCTGAAAAGTGTTGATACGTAGGTTTCTAGGTTTGTTGTAGGTGTTTTTTGATTGTAGAATAATGCTTTCAATTTGTTATATGTCAATATTAAAATCTTTCGCTTTATCCAATTTTGTTAATTTTGTATATTGGATGTAATGTTTAAAATATAAGACTTATAGAAGAATACTAGGATGACATTAATTATCTGGAGACCAAAAAGTTGTTTTATTAAAATTACAGTATACTGTACAAAAAATCAACGGAGATATTAATAAATTAAAATAATTGCTGCCTTATAATAGAGTTATATAATTTTGATATTGAACCAACTATATTATTGGATTGTATTATAAGAATAACACACCTGTATTTCAATAAATTTCACTCTAACTCCAATTTCTAATTGATTACTTTTTTAAGTGTAAAGCATCTCTGCAAAACATTTATCTATAAATAACTAAAACTCTTTTTATCCCATTCTTAATCTGTCAAGTGAGTTTTATGGCAGAACTATAATACAATCAATTACAGAAATTACAATTATCCAAATAATTCCTCCCTGATTCGGGTTTCTTGTAATACTGTCCAATTTGAAATATACTCTTGTTGAGCTTTTTTTTAATCTAATATAGATTTTGCTGTCTAGTATATTTATCAGTATTGAGACTCAGTTCTCTTATAGATGACTACTGATAGCGTCGAGTGTAGGCCTATACTATTCTATATCGATATATATACATGAATAGCAATATAGTTTATAGTACGGTGTGTTCCCTGCAGGCACAGACTGCATGGTAATGTTGAATCTTTTATAACCGAGGTGTATGTAACACTATAACACTATAATAGATATAATAGCTGGCAGGTCAGACATCTGCCTTCCAGTAGGGTACGTATACTATAAGGTATAACTATAACTCTCTCGTCTTGGGCTAAATGGACATGTGCATCTCTGACTTTCTGTGACTTTAAACACAACTAATTGAAGGCCGGGTACACTCCGATGGTCAACAGATTACACAGGGTTCCATTAAAAGTATTTACATGTTCCAAATTTGTTTTTAAAAATAAAGTTATAATATGTGTGACGGTGCTGTGGTGGCATCTGACTATGTAACCTGTTTCGCCTTAATTTGTATCTTATTCGATTTTTTTTCTAAACGTTTGGATCTTCGCATCTGCTCCTTTTTATTTTAGATTGAATTGAGTTATAATAACGTTTAATCATGGGCGATAAGGTTCATAATTGACATTTATAAATTTAATATCACACCGTGAAAAGACTTAAATTTGTCGAAAGAAAAAATATTCAATTTATCGTTATCGGGCATGCCGCTCCTTGGAAGTATTCTCCAGTTTCTGGGATTCTCAGTGAGTGAGTCTACTTATATTAATTCTTCACTCCACTTCAGCATAATAGGAATTATTTCGCCACATTTGCCCCCTCCTTTAGCGGAAGTGTACACGAAAAGTAAAAAAAAAAAAAAAAACTGAGAGAAGGATGAAATGATAACGAACCTGGCTCTAAAATGATTAAAGGCAAACCACTGTAGAACGGAGATGTTGGGGAGTAGTTGCCTTTCCCTTTGTCCCCTTTTTGTAGCACAGTTTGATTTGAAATCTTGTGTGTTGGACCGCGGTTGATTATGAAAAATGAAGTGAAGGACAAAGCGACTCGGGGGTTATTAATTAGACAATTTATTCGTCGACGACGATACGGGGCGGGTGGGAAATGGAGGGAAACGATGGTTCCTTGACTGTTTGTTCTAGCAGGTAAGCTCGGCTGGCTTTGATGTTCCCTCGCTTTGCAAGAGAGCGAGTTGCCGTTCTCCGTTCGTTTCCCCCAAGCCTGCCCGAACCTCTGTAGCCTGTGTTGTGGCATGCGTTGTGAGGGTTGGTTGGTCGGCGGTTTTTTCGGCTTGCGGGATTCTGTGCGATATTAACTCTCTGCGGCATGACGTAGACTTTCAGGTTGAGAACTCAGTCAGTCTCTGAACTCTCCCCCAGAAAGAACTGCAGGATATATGATAGGCCTAATTGTTTTCTTTGGGATCTTTGTTGTGCATCGTACAAACATATTATCTTTTAATTGATGGCTAATCGATATATATTATATTATAATATTCTATGCATTCACTATTATAGTTACTAGTCTTTTTGTATCTTTTAGAAATTCACGGAGGTAAATATATTTTCAAAATTATGTTTAGTATGATTTATTTATAAAGATTAATAAATCAAATCGAGTGATACATTATTGCCTTAAGTGCTTCCACGGTTATATAGTATCCATTAAAAACGTATAAAAACTGGATGTGGTTCTGGTTAATACTTTAATCATTTTCCATTACAGTACACAAGTACTGAGTGCATACTATAGTAAATAGTACAGCTGAACTTCCAGCTAATTAATATTTGCTAGATGTTTCAGCATATAAAAAATAATATCTGATAGTGAGTGATCTATATTCATAACTTTGTAAATCCAGTCTAATGTTCTGACTTCCAGAACATCTTTATAGCTACATTTATCTATGTTTCAAGTTTTACTTTTTAGTTTGTTTCAAAATGTACCATTCAAACGTCTTCATGTAATATTAATGTATGTTTGTTGCGAAATATTCAAATGAAAGTTTTCTCTCCCATGCTTACTTTATCTATGGTATGTATCATTTTGTCAATTCCTCAAAAGTTTAAAACTAATTGAATATTGATAATTAATATATTAAACCGAATAATTTCTTAACAATACATAATTAAATAATATAAACACAAGATCGTGCTCTATTACAATAGTTTCAAGGGATTACCTGAAACTATTTCATTCTTTATATATTGATTCCTGTTACTATAGAGGCGAAAAAGACAAACATAAATCCAACGGTAGATAATATTAATATATTGTAAATAGCCTATATATAATATTATGTGTTATGATTTTCAATGTGACGAGATTTCGTCTGCAAATCATGATGGACAGGTGCATGTACGGGGCATGCTTCGGCCATCCTTGGCTATAGGGGCACCAGCACCAGTTATGTTCTGTTATCTATTATATGAGGCATCTCGGATCCTTCTTTTTATAGCATCCTGTGAAATACGGCAACAATTGCCGGGGTTTCGCCACAGCCTGTCCATCATCATTCATAAATTATTGTCGTCGAATTTTTGAGGTCATTTTGTTATAATTGATATAGATTGTTTGTAACTGACTGAAAATGCACGGTTTAAAAGCCACAGTAGACCATTTATGGTATATAGCCCATTTATTAGAGAAAAAAGCGGAAGTTGATTACTTTATTAATATTGTTTACACACATATATATATATATGCATGGTGCGGACATACTAATAATAATGTCGATGTCATGGTTTATGGTAATTTGCTTACTGTAAGTTCCGAAGTCTCTTCTAAAAAATGCAGCCAACTGTTAATCGCTCTCTTAAATTGCTTTTTAGGTTAATCTGGGAGACCATGCTTTTCTTCGTGTTGTAAAATCATAATGAAAAGTCCTTCAGATTTCGTTCACTATCAAGGATATTACATGTAACATGGTGTGTTTTTATATAGATTTTCTGGCTCCAGCAGTTGTGCTATGTTGTCTGAAAAATGTTGAAGTCTATTAATTTAATCCCTTGTAATATTATGCACTTTAATTTCCCTAGATTTAGAAGCATTAAAATGAGAAAAAATTACTCTGTGAAAATTATGGAGACTTACAGCATATACTGTAATTAAATAACGTTAAAAAGTTATTAGTAATTGTAGTAATTTATATTAATTTTAATATATGAGTTTTTATTTTTTTGTAATAGTCTTATATACGGTAGTTGTTTATTTTTACATAACTATAGAACTTTTTATCATTTCATCAAATGATAAAATTCACACAGACCAAATTGTTTTGCAACTTTCAATCGTAAGGCATTTGTTTATTTCATTTCAAGTCGCAAATATTGATAATCCTGTATAATAATTCTATTCAACAGCTTCGCGTCAAACAAACATTTAGTTAGATAAACAGAAACAGTAACCTTTTAATCGACTGGGGGATCCACAATTCCTGTCATCAAGCATTGGGAGAATGAGTCACCCCTGCCCTGTATTTGTTACATTTTAGAGTCAATTTTAGTTACATTTAGTTTCACCTGAATCTCAGTTCCCGTCAGATTAGTCAATGAATCCAACAGTCTTTCATTCTTTCTTAAATAAAAGGTGCACGATAGATAAAACTGATAAATTGACAAATATCTAGTTCATACAGTTTTTGTTTAATTAGTGTATACAGACGTCAACTCTGTGTTGCGGAATTTGTTTTTTACAGGAAATATTAGTAATTGCAAATTGTTGGAAATGTTTTATTTTAATGCTTTGAAATAACTTGTGTGATTCACATGGAAAAGTAATTTCCTGTGTTAGGTTAAGCCTTTTTTCTAGAAATAAATTCTGAAAATATGACTTCATTAAAATTTATCTTTGTCCACTTTATTTTCACTCGAAGAGGTCGACAAACTCATTCTTAATGATGAATTGTTTATATCTAATATATCTATTTTTGAAAATACAAACATTTAGTTGCATCTATATTCTTTATAACGATTGGAACTACCAGTTTTATTTGATGTAATATAGGTGTTTATACATCAAATCAATATTGATTAAAATACATTAATTTTGGATCCATGTTCAGACGTATACAATATTTAAGATAGCATATATTTCAGTCAAGCAGTACGATACTTTACTTAGATTGAATAAAAGTGTTGGTTAGTTTAACTCTGGCAAAACTGAATAATATTATTTATGTTAATTAATATTCCTATTTTAAATGTTTCTAGATTATATTGACCTTTTATAGAGGTTGGATAATCAGACTAGTAATGCTCTGGTTTTGATAATTTCGTAACTGCTCGCAAACTTAACAAAGTTACACAACCGTGTTGTTTAGCGGATATAACGATGGGTAATTTGCGTCTAAAATGTTGGGAAATTCTTGCTTTAGTATGGAAATATTGATAAACACAGTGGGTTACTTATTTAATTATGATATTAAACGACGGTTTTATTTCCCTACACAAAACACAGGGTATAATAGAGTTAAGATGAAAATTATTAGAGCGGTATATTGTTGGTTAGAGCGTTAGAGGAAGGAAACTGTGTCTTAATCACACACAGTTATGTATGTCTCGGGTGGGAGAGGCAATTCCAAAAGCCCAACCCCTCGATTGACGGGTTTGACTTCCAAGAAAAAATGACATTGACACTCGACTAATTAACTTAATGTAGTGCGCTGGCAAAACCTACTTACTACAAGAGGCGGAGTGAGTGTGTGACGAGGAAGCCTAAACGCTTAGTAAAGAGAGAACACTTATCTGATCCGATGTTCCTCCCCTCCTCGCGCCAGACAGTTTGATTGATGCCCATGAATTCCTGCAATCGATTAGTTTAGATAATATAATAATAATAATAATAATGATCATAGTTTCACTCTCACTCCACATCGTAGGTCTATAGGCTTGATAGTTAATATATTGAGGAAGTATTGTCGTGAGCTTCATGGCTGAGTAGACGCAGGTATCGCGTTTCTGGTGGTGGTGGCTGTGGAGTTGATCGCGTTTTTTATCAGTTGATCGGAAACTGAGACGGGATGGTTGGGGTGGGAGAGGGTTCACTTTGAGCCTCCCCTTATGTAGAGTTATGTTGGAGAGGAGAGGTATCTCACTTTAAGTTTAAGTATACCGACGGTTAGTTGATGCCTTGCGCGGCCTCATTAATGTATCCAGCTTGATGCTTTAAAAATTATTTTCTAAAAATGAAAAGTACTAACTTGTAGCTGCAGTGAGTTAATAAAGGATTCTGTTACATTTTAACTGTGTATGTATAAGTTGGTTGGTATGCAGTTTAAATTTTGTTATTTTGTTTTTCACCATTAAATATTTCAAACATTGTAGCGGGCTATATTTATGATTTGGTAAGATGAAAAAATTTGAATATAATTTGTATCTTTTTCAATTTAGTATATCAAATCCAAATTTTACACATGAGAAAAGTTATGTTTGTAGTCTATATTTAAAATAATATAGAAAAAAATTGAATAAAATTGAGGATAACATGCATAAAGATTTAAAAATACCATTCTTAAAAATTTAATTCAAACTTTAATTACTTTTATATAATTATGTGAAATGTTTTCTATGAAGTCGAAAAGTGATACTTTATTTTGAATTTTTTTTATCGATATAATATTATATTTATTATATAAAATGATAAAATATGATGGAATCATGTCGAGTATTCTTTTGGGATAAATATTTTTCATCGGAATGCATTTTAGTAAGCAACCGAATTTGAAAGTAAATTTTTCAATATTTTGCTGTACTGCATAATAATTAATAGACTCTGTGTTTATATATATTTGTTTTCATTTCTGTTATTTACAACCACGGAACTGATAATGATTGACTTGGAACAAACTAATTGCTTAACTAATTTAAATTAGCATCACTGAGATACACAATACTTACTGTACAAAATATTATATATAATATATACCGATGTAATTCAAGCCAAATAAGGTTTTTAACAATCTTTTTTTTTTGAGGAAACCTTTGAACTCAAAGCCTTAGAAATGTAACTGAGCAGACCGCTTATATATATGATGCCAATCAATATTTCCCCCCTCAGTGACGTACGTCTTTCATTTCCCCTGATTATAACTGGCACAGTTACTGTACATAACAGCTTGAGTATAGATATACTTAATGTTAACCGGAGTAAATTATCGCTAATTGCAGCCACATCAAATATAATATATAATATTATGATGCGGGTGGGGTGTTCAACCATCTCATATAAAACTGTCATTCACAGATTAGCGGTGTGTAGTCTTGCTCCTGTCACATGTCGGAAATAAATCCTGAAATCGATTCCTCATTCAACCAACCAATTTGGGACTAGATGCGGTGATCTGGGAGCGCGCGGTTGTTCCGCATAGCTCCCCCTAATGAGATTTAAAATATTGAATACAGGGCGATAGATACTACCAAAAATCTCCCACATCTCTGGGATATATATATATATATATATATATAGATATGTGACTTTTTTCAGCATAGAAATGTCTTCAATTTTTGCCAGTTAACAGCGGTCGGTCTTTTTGGTTAAACCAACTATAACTGTAAAGTGACAAGATTTTGTGTGTTTCTTTTGATTGAAATCCCCATCATTCCCTGTTTTCTCTGCTGACTATAGGCTATCTATCCGTATCGGTCTAAATCATGAATATTGTATAATATTGGCGGCTATTGCCATGTTGCGCTCGCTTGGTTTTTTGCATAATATAGTTTGTTTCCATGTCAATTTGCTTTTTAAACAATGTTTTATGGAGAGAACGATTACGTAAGGTTTCATCTGTAAATATCATATTATAATATGGTTTAGTGCTTCACTGTTGATTCCCTATAAAACTGATTTTATGATATTAAAAGAATTGATTTATTGTAATGTAGCCCAGTCCCGGTTAACATATGTATATTTAATTAAATAGATATTTGTTCAGTTTATCAAACGCTTTCTCTATTTTATGCACACATATCTATTTTTTCAAGTATAAATATTTCGTGCTTATATATTACTTGATAGCAATATTACTACGCGCTTAATATGTGTTTAATTTTGTTGTGACTCATTAGAATAATATTCTTTTATTGTACCATCTTTAACTGCTTTATAGAAACATTTGTTGACTATTTGAGCAGTTCCCACTCATTTATTTTGTTTTTTCTTTCAAACTCCCACTGGTCTATCTCTATAGTGACCAGTGGGATAAACAAAAAATAAAATACTATAATTAAAAGGCTAGAGTCTTTTTCTGATAACAGATCAGTTATATAAAAGTTACTATAATGTTATATAATATTATGTACAATATAACGTGTAACCCCATCGCGCTAACATCACTGAATAACGTTGTCTTGTCAAGATCTATCGCATTGTTTCTCTCTATATATTCTGTCTCCTCACTCTTTCTTGACCACCACAGCTCTTTGAAGGCAACAGAGATGCGCACATTGATAACCTCCTGAATATGATACCTGCCTTCATTGCCCGCTATATTCGCATTCTGCCATACAGCAGGACTCCAATCAAGGCTTGCCTCAAGTTGGAAATATTTGGCTGCGAATACCAAGGTATGATATTATACTGTTATTGGCCGATATTCAAAACGATAATTGGTGTTGTTGTTTTGTTTTCAATCTTGTCTCGTGTATATATTATTGTAAAATATATTTTAATGAATAATTTTGTAAAGGCTTTTCTGATTTATAATATTTGTATAAAATTAAATAAATAACATAAATATATAAACATAAAACTTGAATCAAATTATTTAGCTATTCTTATCATGATTCTTTTATATATATTTTTTTACTTCATTATACTAAGTTTCAAACTTTTATAACTAAATTATCATTATTATATTTGACAATTTTATCTATTTTCCTAATAACATTATTATTTTCCAGTCACCCTGATCATTAATACTGTTGCAGTGTGTCTTACAATGTATAATGATAGACATTAAAAATACCTTTCATGTTTATCTTTGAACAAATGTTTTCTACTAAAATTGGATATAACAAAAGTCAACTTCTGCACCACATCAATATGACAAATTACAACATCAAGTGAAGTGAAATAAAAAAACAAACTCCCCCGAAATGAATCTCAAATCTACATCTTCGAGTCTGAAACAGTGAGCTGAGACGATAACGGTGATAAATCAAGCCCAGTTGAGACAGGAAACGAGTTCAGTTCCAACTCCCATTGGTTTCACTTGGTGTGTTAATTAACACCTTCAAACACCTGCATTGCCATGGCTACCCCGGTCTAATTGGCAATTAGCGGGGAATCTCTTCGTGTTCCTATAGGGTCTGACAGACATGGCTTCAAATGTATAGGCCAGATTTACACGGGCTAGTTGAAGAGGAAGATTTGAGAATTAAATATTTATGCATCACGGTTTCGTTCCATATCACTGTTAATCAGTTTTTGTGGAACTCGAGTCATTGTCAACTTTTCTTTTTAACAGTTTCAGTTGAATAAAAGTTTTATTTGAATATTTTAGTTTGAGTTTTGCTTTATTGAAGTTTTGAAGTTTTTAAAGTTTAAACTCGTTTTTCAATATGATAAAAAATGATTGTTTTGACTTTCTATATTATAATGATCTAATAAACCCCTTATCTTTGTTTTCGTCAACTTTTTAATAAAAAATATAGATTCTCCCGAAAAAGTGAAATGTTTGTTTGCTAGCCTATTTCTTGATAAAAAATATGTTTAAACTTTATAGTTAAATAGTTATTTAATTAAATTATTTATAATTTTCACATTAACTCATCGCACAGAACATTTATTCGGTAAATTATAATGTATAATATCCAATATATTAGTTGATATCATAATAATTATCCGAATGTTTGTTGTCATGGTTACCATCCAGAAATCATTGCTAGAATCATGTCCACGATATGTGTTATTGTATGCATAGTTATCAAATAAATGTTTTACCATTATATAAATCAATTAGACGATGTATCTCTTTGTTGGCATGGTTACCACCTAGAGACTGTTGTCGGTATCAAGTGCGTGATTTATCTGTTTGTTGGCATGGTTACCACCTAAAGACCATTGTCGGGATCAAATGCACGATGTATCTGCTTGTTGGCATGGTTACCAGACCATTGTCGGGATCAAATGCACGATCTATCTGTTTGTTGGCATGGTTACCACCTAGAGATCATGTCTAAATAAAAAAAATCTTCTATGTATCCAAGTGTTATTGATGATCCCACTGTGCAGATTTTCATTTCTGTAAAGTCAGACACATAAAAAGAAATAAAGTTTAATCCACCAGATGTTCTACCTTATCTCTACTATAATAACATGGCATAATTCTAGTTCCGATTCCCACAGACACGTGGAAACCCCCTTCCCTCCCCTCCCTCCATTTCTCCATGTCTCTATCCACCTAAAATATACCTGTACGTCCGTGATATTCTGCTAGTAGCCGTATAGAGATACACCTATAGTGCAGTGGAGATGTCGTTGGAGCAGCTAGATCAAGATAGTGTATAATATTATGATGACGCTTGGGGGGGCTAACAGACAGCATTCCATGGGAGGCTGTGTCAATCACCAGCAATCCATTCACTCATCATCATCATCGACAACATCATTATTAGCCTCATTCCGGGTGATCAATAGAGTCAGTCTGTCTCTGGTGGAGTTTGATGGTCAGGTTGTAGTTGTTGGACTGTCCGAGTATGGCTGTGCTGTGCAGGATGGATTGATACTTTTCATCTATTGAGTGGATCTAATAGTCTTTTAAAAGATTTATTATATTATATAGGAGTTAAAATGCAAATTTAGGTGAACTTAAAATTGCTCAAGTGGATTGCTAGGTGGCGTTCTGTTTTTAAAAGGCTAAAAGTATAAATTATGTATAAATATTTTTTTAAATAAACACTTATCCATTTATAGCGTTTATCCATTATAGTGTTCAAAAGTTTGGTATGACGCACTAACTTACAATTATTGTATCTATACATGAAAATTCAGTTATGTTTGTGGGTGATACACTTTCATTTTAGTTAAATAATAAATACTGCATATATATTATGAAAAACGACATTAAAAAAATTACAGTCGATTAACTTAACTGCAGTGCACCATGTTTCATTGGGACTGGTGTCTGGCTCTTTTAATGTTTAGTAAATCAATAAATGACTCTCCTGATATTTTCTTTTGGTGATTTATTTCAAGTTATGTTTCGCTAATGCAAAAATATCGATAAAATTGGTTCATACCATATTTATTTTACACTTTTTTATAAACAATGTAACGATCATCTAGTACGTGCGTAATTTATTAATTTTGTTATTTCAATAATGTCGTAATGTTTAGATTTTTTATATTTTATGCTTAAATCTCCATTCTCCATCCTGTTTTTAAAGCATACATTTACAAGAATTCGCCGAGATTGCTTAATCTATTTCAATTAGTGATACACATTTACATTTGGAATCTCTAGTAGACTGACTGACTGTATTCAGGATTGTAAAATGTATATACCATTTTGTAGTATATGGTATTTCAGACTACAAATATATAGTCGTACACAGCAACGCAATTTGTCGCGGTTGCAGAATGAAAGTATGTATATTTTTCGTCAAATTTTTTTGGCGTATCTTTTTACTAAAGGAGATTCGTTAAACTCGGAACGTTTTTTTGTTTTAGTAATCAGTATTAATTTGATCTAGATTTAATTTTATTCTTTCGGCTAACTTTATTGAGATCTATTTATACTTTTATTTTAGAACATTATGTTTTATTACCAGTTATTTCAAACTTATTTGAAATTATTAAATAATTCGAATAGCGATTAGAAATAATTCAATCTTCCAAAAGATATCGCAAGAGTGTTATTGTCAGATCACGTGACCCACTCCGTATTCTACGAAAGAAGTATGACCCAGGCCTCCCTGTATCCCCACTGCCCCCCTCTGCCCCTCCCACTAGACGGTCTGGTGGAGTACCAGCTGAGCCAGTCGTCCTCCATGGTGACCGACTTCAACCGGTTCCTCGACACCAGCTACGACGGCCACCCGGACCGTGGAGGTCGCAGGGTGGGCGGACTGGGCAAGCTGGCCGACAATGAGACCGATGCGGGGGAGACGATGGTCAATCCCATGTCGGAGGAGTCGCGCCGATTTGTGGGCTGGAGACGGGGCGATCAGCCTAATGGAAGCCCGGCCACGGTCATCTTCCGCTTTGATGGAGTTCGAACGTGAGTAAACTCGTTTGTCTTCTCTTCTTCGTCTTCTATCTTCTTTATTATCTTTATTAATTTCATAGAAATGGATAGGATTATCTAGAAGCGAAATCACCCACCTAAACCATATTAGTGAGCGTTTGTTAGCCTCAATTTGATTGGACGATAGCTACACAATAGCTATCGATTCTGAAAGCTGAATAAATTACTTATTCGTTTCGCTATTTAACAATAAATGGCCTATATTTTCTAAGTATTTTTATGAACATGACATGTTTTACACTATAATTTATATATTAAGCAGAAAATAACTCACCATTGAAATGAAATACTCTTCTCTTTTGATTCAGGAGTAGCACACGATGTGCAACAACTATAACCAACAGAACAACACGATTTCGGCATTTTCACGCTTAATCTTTTTGCCCCTTTTGAAAAGGACGGCTGTTGCCACGTATTTGAACAAAGCGCACTTCTAGACCTTTTATCCATTTCTATGATTAATGCTTCTTTCTTTCTTTTTTCTTTTACCTTTTTCGAATGTCTTGGTTCCCTTATCCTTTCTATTTTCAATTTTCTTATTTATCATTTCTACTTCTTACAATTCGCCGTGACCAAAAGCTTAAACTATATTGAATTAGAATGTATCAATCAATTCAAAAATTTTTAGTAGGTATATTATGACTTGACTTATGACTTATGACTATGAGGTTGTATTGAGTTAAATATCCTGCATTTTTCCTAAACAGAGGTGTGATCAGGAAGAAATTGGATAATCTTTCTGCAAAATTTAGTATAGATATTTATAGAATCCAGACCATTTTTATTGTTGCAAATTAATAGTTATCATTAGCTACTATTGCAATAATTTATCTTCTCTAGCTTTTCATATTGTCCTAATAAATGTTCCTTCTATCTTCTCTCCTCTCTTGTAATAATTATTTTTCTCTCTCTTGCTCACAATAATCTTTATTTTTCTCTTCTTCCTCTTATCTTTATTTAATGTGTTCTCTTTTTTCTATCTTCTTTTTCTGTTCCCTAATTTGTTCTTTGCACAGTCCTGTCCTCATTCTAGGACGCTATTGTCGTCAAGAGGTTTTAAAACCTAGTTTAATGATAATCGCTTAATTTAAAAGAGATAACATTTAGTGCGACCATTTTTTTGTAATGGAGAACATTTTGCGTTGTAAAAAGCAATTTCGATGTTGCCATGGCACCAAATGTTATGGATAATGTTTATTACAATACGCATCTATTATAATTATGATATATAGGGAACTAACTTTTTACCATGATTTTATTAAAGCATAGTGGCTTCATAGTGATAATAGCTTTAATACTACACCTACACCGTATTATAAATTATGGAAATTATTTGTTTTGACAAATTTACTACAACAAATTATTGTACGTTGTGGTTCTCGAGATAGCTTACCATGTATTCATTTACTCGAATGGCTTGTTTTAATTTGGGTACAGAACTATCGCGGCGCCTCCTACATATATATATTTTTATATTAAAATTCAAGGTTATTTTTGTTGTAAGTTAATTCGTAATAATTTTTAAATTTCTATTTTAAACCCTTATAAAATAACTGTTTTCATTTTCAAATATATACAAAGCAATTTCTTTTACATTTCATTTACGGTAATATGATAGATGTGATATCAGGCGAAGAAAACATAACATATTAAGTATCCATTAATGTTTGATAGTACACTGCAGAGTTAGTTATTAGCAAGTTAAAATGTCCAACCACAATTGTTTTTTTTCTCTTTTATTTGACGTGTTCACGAATTTTGCGGTCTGTTGTGTATTTGGAAAATTTACAGAAAGTAAATGGTTGATCTGATAAATGATTGTGGTGATGTTGGAAATGTTCTGCCATGGCACATGATGTGTTGTCGTTAATTGTTGCCTTTGAGGTGTTCTTTAATATGAGTGTGTATAGCGTAAGATTCGTTTCACCAATGTACGTTTCTTTCCATATCGAACAAGTTAATTCGTACAGTACACAATATTCTTTTAAGGGTAATCATTAGATTTAAAAGTGCAACATCGGACATTGTATATTGGTTTGGACAGCTATAAATATATATATTATTTTAGTTACTGTATAAAATAAGCAGTCTACAATACTTTACATTGTGGATAAACCATGTTATAAACCTCATTGTTAATTGTAATATTGTTTTCAAATAGAATAATGTTATGAACTTTCGCCGTTGTTAATTATTTCTTCTAAGTATAATATTTTCATACATACTGAACGTCCAGAACACCCCCCCCCCCCCCCCTCCAATATCATCCTGGCTTTGACCGTACACAGCACCCCCTCCCACCTTCAGGTTCCACTCAATGCGGCTCCGTGTGTCCAACTACTTCGAGGCGGGGGTGCGCGTCTTCCGGCGCATAGAGCTGCGCTTTAGTGTGGGCGGGGTCCGCTACGATGTCCAGCCGGCCGTGGTGCTCGACATGAAGCGGGACGAGAGAATCCGAGCCGACCGCTGGTTCAACGTGTCCCTCTACCGGCGTGTGGGGCGCTACCTGGAGGCCCGGATGTTCTTCGATGCCGACTGGATTCTCATCAGTGAGGTGTCCTTCCAGAGCGGTGAGTGACCTCTTCCTGGAGGCGATGCCTGCTGTCTTCACTCTCTTCCTTGTTGGCGCTTGCCTGTGTGACAAAACAGTTGACAAAAAGCGCGCGTAGAAATTGACACGAAATTCCAACAAGTCATGGAATTGTGTTACTCTCTAAGTGTACTTTTTTCTGTAGCCCTACAATTAAACCAAATTTAATTCTATTGTTATATTTTTATAACAAATATTACCCGCAGTAATTAAAAATATTGCATTAACATATTATTGTAATACTCATTATTTTTTCAGTATATAACTCAGCATATAATTGAAATTGCAAAAACTGTTTTAAAATATATTTTTTAAATGTACACGTTTTGCATAGTGTACATCTTGGTATTGTTGAGAACTCCGGAAAAGTTGTGGAAAGTAATTATCATTCATTTTTTTAAAGTTAATTATACGAAATTGTAATTTTTTAAACGATTATTTACTATTTTAATTTTGACAAGAAAAAGTACCCACTAAGTAAATAATTAATAATTTATGATTCTAATTTTATTTAAAAAAAGTGAATCTTTTTCATTCTTCGCGCTTGTATAATTATTAAGAACAGTTTTTATAAGCGAACTAATAAAACGATGTTTATTATATAGTTTTTTTTAAGGAAACTAGGCTCAAGTTGTCTGTACATGTTGTACATACCATTATCTTTGTATATATTCTTTAAATTAATGTATAGTGTACCCATGAATTTAATCGATTACTTTTTATTGAATTAAATTTACATTTCTCAACCAAATCCTGTTCTCATTTTTAATCTGTGCAGAAATTGTTTTGAGCCACAAGAATGTTTTTTGTTGTGTTATAATGTTTTTTATTTCTCGTTTGTTCATAATTATTTTGAGATCATAATGATTACAGTACTGATACCTGTATAATACTGGCTTATCTATGTATACCGGTTATAAAATATTTACACAATTATATTCCAATGAAGTACATATTGTGATCGATTTGTTGTTTTCCTATTTTAGGATTAGTTCAAATGAGTAATATTTATATATTTATATTGTATTAATATTCTATAATCCAAAGAAAACTTTGTAAAAGTTGTATTAAAATTGGAAATACATTGAAAGTTAGGAACGTGAAGAATTTTTATGTGTAACTCTAAAGACAATATTGATGATATTATTTTCATATTCTTAGATCTCACAGTAGACTGAATATACATTGTTAATTCATTGTTATCTCGAGTTGAATAGCTATTAACTATAACTAACTATATAATGTATATTGGACAGTCTTGCAGCACTCTAACTGTAGTTTTAATGTAACTATAACTAAGACCCTAACAAACATACAGAGATACAGATTTTCGTGCATCTGTTTTCTACGTAGTACGAAGTTATAAGAATTTTCACTTTTATCATATTAATATATTTCAAGATCCTTGAAGATTCTTACTTTTCGAAGATTGTTTCCAAGAATTAAATAATGTCCTTACCATTTTATCTGAACTAAATTCTGGAAAATGGATATCGTTTTCATCAAACTCTAGTAGGTGTTGTAAATGTACATTGTACAAATGTAAAATTTATAAATTTGTTGTTATGTTGCCTTCACTGCTGGAGAGAAATAGTACAGATATGTACAGATAGTCCTAATACTGCGAACATAATGTAAAAGTTAAAACCATTTGACCATATTTTGAATTAGTGATCATTTTATATTATATACTATGTCGACTGACTCAGAGTCATTCGAAAAACATGTATCCAAAATTTGATAAAAACTGTGAAAGGAAATCTTTTTGAAATTTTTAGGTTAGTTATCTTTTCTGAATAATTATCTGGGCAATTAAATAGGAGACCTTAGAAATTATGGTTGACTCATGTGAACGAACGTTTTTTTCACCTTGTTAATAATTATTTTAATTTTACTAAATATTTCGCAGTACTGAGGCCATTTCAGTAAACTTATTCTCTCTCTATTTGTGTGTTTTCAGAACCGGTGTTACATCATGTTCCAGTGGAAGCCCCACTATCAACGAGTAAGTTCTCTAGATAGATATTTCATGTTCAACAGCTATATACTTTTCACCATAATATAATATCTCAAACATAAGTTTCCTGTTCTGTATGAAACACATGTAGAGTCAACACTAATTAATTTACTCTCTACTGTGTTTATGTAAGACAATTAAAATAATGGTAACTGTTATAATTAGTCATCACAGTTGCAGCGCTTCCCCCAATGACTCAGAGATTTGTTTTCCTCTCCGGCGGCGGTTGGTTGTGTGTTTTACTCGCGGCTAAATATGAAGTAGGGGAGATCATAACTTTCCCCGACATCAATCCTCCTAAAAGACGGTATGATGTTCTTCCTTTGTGCTATCTTTGATCTTTTTTTCCCTTCTTGCTATCTGAAGTGAAGATGACGAAGATCTTTCACTGACTGATAGGCTTCTCAGTGCTGTATTTTTTAAGTAGAAAAGCCTAATTTGACCCGGATTCAAAAGGAGTAATAGACACAGTATTAATATACACAGCATACGAAGCATACCATGCCATAGTCAGTAATATACAATAATATGCTAGGTTAGTATTAACGCTATGGTATTCGGAAGCGCTAGTCTGCCGCATGAAAAGCCGCCAATTCTGCCCACGGTCCCAGCCAGATACCTTATAAATATTGTCTGTTTTTGGACTACTATGAACACTGAATCCAATAGCAACTCTGTTGGTGATGTTGGTTGATGTATATATGTTGAGGCCACAATACACTGCGATGATGTTATTAGAGTTTAAGGAACGGAAGCGTCGCCTTTCAGCTGGAACAAACGGTGAAACAGGGTTTTCTGCAGTCTGGGTTGTTCCCCCTGATTCTAGCTATATAGAAGCCAAGTGAGGTGGTTGGGAAACTTAATTTGTCCTCAGTCTATGGCGCCAGTGACTCGCGTGTCAGAGCTCTCCTGGTGATGTAATTATTGATTCAATACTATTATCATTATGTATTATTATAGAAAATATATGAATACAGCCAGTCTTTTCACATGATATGTTTCATTCAGTTTAGAAAAGAATGTTCAAGATCTGGAACCATTGTAATATGTTAATCGTTGATGGATGAAAAATGTATATTTTTGAATTATAAAAGGGTAACTAACTTCTTTATAGGCCTAGTGTAAACATTTGTGTCAACTGTTTTTTAAATTATGCAATAAACATAATTAATCAATATTAAAGCCACCATTATCGATTTAAAAATATATAATTCTTTAATTTGAGCTGTATTTCTGTTAGTGTTTCTCAAAAACATTATTCGTTACTTCAGGTTTTAATTTTTATTTTCACAATAATATGAGACTATAGTGCAGATCAGATGTTAATCAATAATATGAGACTATAGTGCAGATCAGATGTTAATCAATAATATGAGACTATAGTGCAGATCAGATGTTAATCAA
>JAUZND010006453.1:0-21395 GCA_034780555.1 Coelogynopora nodosa | reverse complement strand
TAATATGAGACTATAGTGCAGATCAGATGTTAATTAATAATATGAGACTATAGTGCAGATCAGATGTTAATCAATAATTTGAGACTATAGTGCAGATCAGATGTTAATCAATAATTTGAGACTATAGTGCAGATCAGATGTTAATCAACGTTCTGCTTATAATTTATTCTTAGTCGTAAAAATTAGTGACGAAATGCTGACTGAAATTGAGTTTTTTCAAAATGGCAAAATATTGTTCGATTTTAAGAAAAGTAATTTTTAAATTAAAGATTTTTTGAGAAAACAATATTGAATCAATTGTTTTCTCAAACGAAGTCAATATCACTCATATACATAGAATGGATAGTATCCCATCTTGTAGTCTTGTGGGTTGCTGTAATTGTATTGATTATTATTTTTTACTGTCTCTAGCCTATAATATATATATATATGCTTCTCACCATTAATTGTTGCTATTAATATAGTAATGAGATGCAATGAGGAGACACATCAAATAACTGTACTAAAGAGTGTTGTAGCCTAGACATAATATGTAGGCCTACCACACAATAATGATGTTCTGTCTTCTTGTAAATATTTCGATAAACTAACAAAATGTTTTTACCTTTATAATAGTTAAATGAATCACCTTTGTAACTACAACATAGGTTATCATAGAAAGGGTTCAAGTTTTAATTACTTTTATTAACGCATTCACTACGTTTCATTGATTGAGGATATCAGTGTTGCATAAAACCTGAAATATACAAATATCTAACTTTAATAAATTCGTCTTTCTGTATTATTTTTATTATATAATTGACTATGCCAACAAAAATACTAAATATTACATTAAAACGTTGATATAAATGAAACTTTATTTTATTCATAGAATATTTAGATTGTTCAATAAACAATAAAAAAATAAAATAAAAAAATAAAAAAGCCACAATATGCACGGAACTCAGCTGTAATTTCTTAAGCACTTTTATATTTATGTGATGAATGCTGTCTATATTAATTATTACAATTGACATGATAAGCTGAATGCTGACATGATACATTGAACAGGAAGTCCCCTTCTTTAAATTAATTGCAACAATTAAGAATTCGCAAATATATAATATGTTTGGAGAGTGTGAAAAGTGAATTGTGAAGTTCTCAGTCAGGCCTAAAGAAGTGAGGTCATTTCAGTTTCCTTCGAGCGATCACAACCTCAAGATAGCTGAGTCTATACCTGCCGTCTACTCCTACTCAGACTGTGTGGTGCAGCAAACTTCTCCAGGGTAGTCGGTCGGTTGAATAGACTGGTTAGCTCTTCTGTATGTCAGCTAGAGAAGAGTCGTGTATATGTATATTCTGTACAGTGTACACTAGTCTGCAGCTGTATGTGTGACCTTGTGGAGGAGGGGAGAGTTGCCGTTTACTTCAGGATTGATCGCTCGTACGTAATAAGACCGAGTGAATTCTCGACGTACACACTGGGTGATAATCGCGGAGAGAAGGCTACTCGCAGTAGGTTTCAACGCCTGTCACTCATCGTGGAATATATTATTCTATTGAGTTTCCCTGCTCTATCCTTAGTTATCATCTCGCACCTTACTCTAATAAAGTGATTCTCAGTGATCATAACCTGGCCAGCAGTGATGCCCTCTAAGATACCTTTCCCTTCCCGGCTTGTAGGTCTATCGCTCCCCTCAACCCGACCGGGGGGGGAAGAATGATAATTGGCACACTGACGGTTATTTTAAACTACACAGTTGACTGAGAGTACGGGTATACTGTTCTGTACTATATCGAGCCAGTTCTAATTATAATTAGAGGGGGAAATTGTCTCCCTCCTTCTTCTGTACCTATTTACAATGATGAACAAATCCTCCCGGTTGAAAAAAGGTAAACCGCGCGCTTCCGTTTTCAAAGATAAGCATCTCTTTGTCGTTGGCGATGTTTTTTTAAAATAATTTGGTTTTGTTTTGTGTATTATTGCCTTCTGTTTGGTTTCTTTATGAAGGTATAGACACTGCCAGCCTGTAAGGTTCTGCAATTATAAAGATGATGTATATACTAAGGGTACTTTGCCAAAAATAAAGTATTTTTGAAAATGTTAGTTGACTAATGGACTAAATCTTCAAGTATGCAATCTGTGATATGCAAACATTATTTTGTATGTGATTCCAACCGACCGACATGTTTGAGGTTATGCCTTAACTAACTAAATATTTTTTTTTTTTAATTTTTTTTTTTATTATTGTAAAATAGTTTTACAATTTACAATACAATTATAGATTATTGATACGAAAAATATAAATAGATTTTTTTCTTAGTCAATGAACAGCTTTATATTATTTTAAGTGAAGTACACATTTATCTGCAAAATGGATTTATGTTGTTAACAATAGTATACAAAGAGTACAAAAACACTCACAATAATATGATGGTCATTTGTCATTAAATAATTTACATTAATCGTTGGGTATAACAATACTTAAAATATACACATATTCGAACATAATATCGTTCCTATGATGTACGGATTACAATGAAAGTTATATTTTATAAATTTTAAATTTCATTGTTTTATATATGAAGAAATTTTAACAACTCTAAAGTTTAACATTTCTTTTGTGTTACGATTGTGTTAGCGTTATTAATTGACAGTTACTTCAACAATCTGTTATCACTTTCTAGCTGTTTCCCTCTCTCCCCACTCTCAAAGTGTCCCTCTCTCACCACTCTCAAAGTGTCCCTCTCTCAACACTCTCAAAGTGTGCCTCTCTCACCACTCTCAAAGTGTCCCTCTCTCTCCACTCCAAAGTGTCCCTCTCTCACCACTCTCAAAGTGTCCCTCTCTCACCACTCTCAAAATGTCCCTCTCTCCCCACTCTCAAAGTGTCCCTCTCTCCCCACTCTCAAAGTGTCCCTCTCTCTCTTAAAGTGTATCTCTCTCCTCCCTCTATCTCGCTCTCTCTCGCTCTCTCTCGCTCTCTCTCTCTCTCCCGACCCCTCTAGTGTCCCTCTCCCTCTTAAAGTGTATCTCTCTCCCCCTCTCTAGCTGTCTCTCTCTCTCCAGCCACTCCCACCCGACGCTCCTCCAATGGAATCGGGTCAGTGGGCATTGTGCTCCTCTCCCTCCTCTGCTTCATCCTGGCCGCACTCATCATCGGGGTGCTCATCAAACTCTGCTGCTATCGACACCGATCTCATCACCATGGCACTCACATTCCGGGGCACGACCATCAGCAGTCCAGGCCACCTCTACAGGTATAATTCACTGCAATTAATTTATTAGTTGTTGGGCATGACTTATCTGTTTTTATCTGTGGTAATCATACATTACCACTCAAATAATTAAAAAATAATAATTCTAACATTTCTTAATGTTTTTATTTCCAAAAGAAAATAATGCCTCGAGTAGTTTTCTATCCATTTCCCTGTCACTATTAGACATTTATTTCTCTATTAGTTTCGACCTTTCTCAATTTCTCCCTCACTTTTACCTATTTTTATTCAATTTAATTATTTATTCCCCACTTTTTCTCTGTAATTATTTTTATTAATCTACTTAGTGTTCTGCTCCCATCCTTTCTGCCTCATCTACCTTTTCTATTTTCACCCATTAACTATTCCTCAGTACCTACTTATCTTTTCATGGTGTATCTTCCTCGCCTCCCCAGATGGTGAAGACCTCGGACGGCCTCCTACAGATCGACCTGAGCGACCCCAGCCAGCCCACCATGAGCATCAACGGCAAGATCGTCAACGACTCGAGCCTCTACACCAGTCTGCCCGGCTCTGACACCGAGAGCACGTGTCCCCTGCCGCCGCCACCCCCGCCGCCACCACCGCCCCTCTCCATGATGCCCTTCTCCTACGGGGACATGCCCTACTCGACCACCCACCACAGGGCGCTGCCCATCCCCGACAGAAGTAAGCTGCGGCTGCTGCCACACTGTTGCACTAATGGCTCATCTGTCCTTATCCGTAGTGTAGAGGTCGGTTTATTTATTTATTGTATGAAAAAAGTTAGACAAATTATATAGAATAAAAATTAATCTCTGTCGATCATAATATTGATCATCGTGTATTTAATTAATCGATTAAATTGATTCCATTATCAGTTTTTGACAGCCAACATTGACCGTGATAAGTTATATAATTGGTTTCTAAGAGATGGCTGGATATATTCAGATTTTTTGTTCATATTTTAATAGAAAGCAGACTAGTGATATTTTCTGGAATTTTTAGCTTTAAATTGTTTGATTTTTTATTGATTATTATTGAGAGTCGATTTTATAAATATTTTTCTATTGTCATGAAAAAAGACTTGTTTTCCTTAAAATTGAAATATTAAGTGACCGAACAGATACCAAATCTTTGTAGCAACTACACAGATTTGTGAGTTAAGCAATTAAAGCCAGTTTCTTATCACAAAAACTGTATTTCAAACAATAGAAGTTGGAATATTTATTGGGTAACTGTTTATATTATGAGAAGATTTCGAAATCAGTTCTTCGAAAGTATTCCAACGTCGACAAATCTTAATCAGAACTGGAGTATTTCATAGACTCATGATTCTCTCGGATACAGTTCGTGTTGGGTTTTGGTTATTTCCTCTACTCTCTAATTTCCATCGAATACACGTTCTAAACCTTTCATAAATGTTCTTGAAGGTTATAATATATAATGCATCTTAGACTCAGAATATGGAATCATCTCTCTTTCCCTCATTAATTGTTTGCTATATTTTTGTTGAAAAAATGTTGTTATCTTCTCTTTTCACTCTCTGAGATGTCTCCAAATTCAATTTACTAGGAGATCTGATGTGTGCGGAAGAGTTCCAGTGGGCTGAGGCAGTTGAGGTAACCGTCGGGGCAGAATAGGTGTACCGCCACTAATCAGATTTGGGGCGTCGCGTTCACAAATTGACGCGCTGGTAAAAGCTGTGAACAGAGAGACAGACAGACACTACCTTGGTGGACTGGTGGCTCTAGTGAGATGACGATTAATACATAATTGGTGGCAGAAGATCCGCTAGTGTCCCTCGACTCCACCGTGCCTTGTGTGACCGACTGGCGAGAATTTGAGGGTTTCGGTGACCGCTTCGGGTGACGTTGAGGGGGTGATTAGTTCTGACAGCTATACAGGGGAAGTGTTTGAAGTTGCTCACCTCAGAGAGGAGGAAGAAGAAGAAGAAGAAGATAGGTCGCTTGAAAGGAATCCAGAAGTTAGTTTGATTGTTTCGTGCAAATATTTTTCAATGGTGAAGGTAACAAGAGGTTGCTACAAAAAAATCCTACTGGAGACTGTGTATATAATAATTTATAAAGATATGGTTCAGAATGAGTTAAATTAGGGGCGTATTGTAAATTACTTAATGTAGTCAGTGTATTGTATGTGTAATAGAGTACGAACACTTTTTGAACATTAAATACACAAAAGGTTTGTTTTTGTGCCGACTATACTAGTTATAAATCTATTATAATGAAGTGAAGAAAAAAGTGTATTTATTATTTCTTGATTTTAAATTAACCCCCTATTTAGCATTGTGGTATTTCTTTTACTAAAATCAGAACAAAGTTGACTTAGACTATGCTCGTTACTGTCCTGCAACCGAGTGTGGTGCATATTGATCCCAAAAGCCACCTCCCTCCCTCCCTCCCCCCCCCCCCCCTCTTCGCCTTCAACAGAGCAAACCACAAGCAAACAAAACAGTGGGGACAGCAAATCTCAAGAAATCACAAAGTTGCCTTCCTTGCTGGTTGAAGAAGAAGCCTTTGCTGGCTGGAAATCACTGGAGCTTATTTGAGCAAACAAAACCACTGCGGCGCCCTCCTCCCTTTTCTATATTCTGAACTAAACTGTCGTGCTGGTTTATACCAGTTTTTCCTATCCCGGCAGTTCGTTCAGTATAAAGTTCCTTGTCATATTATAATATAGTCAAAGCGCAAATACAGGTGACTCACAAAAGTCTGGATTCAATTTATAATGATACCAAATCAACAAAACTATTATTATTTTCCCGCCCCGCCAAACTCTGTCATTAATCTGGTTAATTCTATTATTTCAAGGCAAAGACCAGTCGGAGTTGAGCCTCAGGGAAGCCTGGCACAATTATTGTAGTTTTCTGCTGTTGGCGTCGATAGAATCACCACCAAGCCACCTCTTTGAGTCATCTCCCCACAGCAGGACCCAATTATCTCCTCGCCCCTAATAGAGCATAGAGCACACAGTGGGGTAATAGTATTATATCTCAGTCCTTCTGTGTCCTCCGGATATGGAGAGATATGATGGCGCTGAGTGTAGAGTACTCCATTCATCTTCAATTTAGCAGTCTCTTCCTCACACTTGGTGACTGGCAGCGCTGGGATGTCAGTTATCAGACAGTTAACAGACAGTTATCAGACAGCCAAATAACGGTACTTATACTGCATTAGTAATAGTTAGTTTCCACTTGGTCTATTGTATTGATGGAGCTGAGTTGTCTATAAAGACACTAACATTAAATTGGAATAAATTTGTTCCGTCCTTTAATTCTGTGCTCTGTAAGGTTTTTATAGTATTTTTATTAGTTATTCTTTTCTATCTTTTAAAATCGCTCTTGTATAATAACAATAGATAATAATGTGCTCTGAACATGGTCCGCTTATATTGTCTATCTAGCTGTTGATAATGTATTAATTTATATACAGATATAAACTAGAAATACAGTAATATCAGCTATAAGAATTGACATACTAAAAGAAAAGTTCAATTCTTCTAAATACCTAATGGATTATTTACTGGTTATTGGATTATTTACGCAATTTGCCAGTTTTTATTATAGGCAACCACAATGAACTCATCTGAACCACATAATTCATGATGTTATAATTTGTCATTATTCATCATTTTAATCATGTAGACTATAATTAGAGCACATTTAAAGGATTAATAATGTCACCTTATAGGGCAGTATGAAACCAAACAATAATGTATATAATAATCCGAATAAGAAGTAAGATTTAAACATTGGTACATAATATGAAAGTCAAAAAATAGTTTTTTTAATTCAAATTATTCTTTAATCGCTGGAATATTTTGATTCTGATGAACATAATAAAATATATAATGTATATAATAGATAGCCCAAATCTTATTCATACAACAGTTCATCTAATTTGTATATGACCCAACTCCCTTTTATGACTCAACTCCCCTTTATGACCCAGCTTCTGACCCAACTACCCTTTATGACCCAGCTTATGACCCAACCCCCTCTATCTTTCCCCCTCCTCAGACCTCCCCGGCAACCAAGACTACGCCAGCGCCACCCTGGTAAAGCCCGGGGGCGGTCATCAGCGCCCCTTGACCAACAATCCTGCCCAGATCACTTGCAACCCCATGCTCGACTACCTGGACCTGCAGCAGGGTGGGGGACCACCGCAGCAACAGCAGCACTTCCCTCACTACGTGCACCACGGCGGGGCGGCCCATCTCATGGGCATGGGGGGCACGATGCACCACCCGGGCCTCATGATGCAGCAGACGATGGCGGGGAGGGGCCTGTATGCGGTGCCGCCGCCCCAGACCACCGCCTATCTGCCGCTGCAGGTGGTCATCCAGGGTGCGTTGTGTGGAGGACGCTCACTGTGTCTGCTGTTGTTTGATTGGCTGTAGAGTGATCTGTAGTGATGAAATTTGTGTCAACATTCTGAAGTATGGGATAGAGATAGAGATGAAGCAGACGTTTTTATTTTGCAAAATAAAATTAACTCTCTTTGATGTTTATTTTAATGATTCGTACTATAGTTTTAGGAATATTTATTATATATTAATTTTTACGTAATTATTAACATTAGATAATACTTATTAATTGTAAAATTATCAACAAAAATTATTTAAATATTTTAGATTATAATTATATACAGTAGTTTTATATTATTTTTAAATTAAAAAAAAAAGTATTTATTTATATATAGACACTAATTATTGTTTTACAAAACATTTCTAATTAAAAGATAATACTTTCATCTTTATTTGAAACCTGAGAAGTGTGTTGAATAGTAAAGGTGAAAGCAAATACTATAATAATATATTAATTATAGAAAATACTGAAGACTTTAGTTTAATGTAAATGCAATTTGAGTAACCTCAATTCGAGTAATAATTTTTTTCATATCCGAAATAATTGTCTTGCTGCTATCATTATCACTCTAACGCTTTATTTGTAATTAAACTCTATATTGACCAGATGTGACAATCTATTTTTGTCCAAAATTTTGGTGATGGTCGTCTGTTTCTTAAATATATTCACCACATAGTCTTCTTCTTCTTCTTCTCCACCTCCTCTCGCAATCCTTCTTAATTACAATATTATATATTTCAAAATCGATCCTCACTTCGTGTCTACAACACCATCTTTCTGGCAACACTACTCCAAGCTGATTATATGTTACCATGTCAACCGGAGCAAGATGGAAGAATCTGCTGCTCTGATCATTTACCAGTTGGAGGCGGTAACGTCGCACTCCCGTGGCGGGCACGTTGGTTCGCTCCTTTCCCTCATTGAATCCGCAGTGAAGCGGAACGTTGATTGTTGTGATTCATGCCTCCAGAAGAAGAAGTAGGACGAGGATGAGGATGAGGAGGAGGGGTTGATAAATTGTGTCCAATTGAGGGTTTGATTCGCTCCACTTGTCCGCGGAGGGAGATAGACGCGGCAAGTGAAGTGTGTCAGCCATTTTGTGTCTGTGATTGAAGTCCTACTCCACTATCTATCCATCCATCAGTGAGGCATTTGGTTATCCGTTGAGGAGTGAGACTAGCAGGCGTATAATCCTGTTGAGATAAGTTCAAAAGACAGAATTGTGAAGGGGACCCCCCTTCCCCCCTTATGAAGCGGGCACAGCAGGGAGCTGTGGTTATTATACATGATCATGAGGAACACATGCCAACTTCCACTGTCGATTCAGCAACTCGAAAATGATGATGTCCAGTGTGTGTGTTTCGTTCATGAGGCCCCCAGAGACAACGACTGAAGGGAAAGATTGAAGGGAAGTCTTCATGTTGCCTGATTATTTGAGATGACATAACTTATCGTTTTATACTTTTTTTTCCCCCTCTGTGGCTGTCTATTAGACTATGATATTATGTCGGATTTGAAGGTATTTTTATACTCTGTTCAGACGGTTAACTGCAACGTTGTTTTGACTTTAATTTTGTCTTTAATTATTATCGCTGTTTCATGCTGGTTATAGAATTGAACGTCAGTATTTCATAAGTTTTATATTTTATAGAAATAAATTTATATTGAATTTTTTTTAGGATACAAAAAAACTCTTTCCAAATGGATTAATCCAGTTGTCTATTGCATTCTCGTATATATTCATCCGAACTTATTGAATCATAAAATATATGTTACAACTATCTATGGATATGGAAACCAAAACAAAAGGGACACACTAGACCAACTAAACAAAAGAGACAACGATATATAACAAAAGCCAACCACACAGACACTTGATAAAAGAAAACACATGACACAGAACAGGAATAACTGAACCAAGAGAAACTGGTGTAACAATTTGACAAAAAGAGAATGTAGAAAAAGGGAGAAAGAAACAAGTCCACTCTCCATTTCTCTCCATTTCGAATATAGCTTGCAGAACAATAATGTGTTCTATTGTAATAATGGGCTTTTTGTTCACAAATCATTCATCGTTTAATGCAGTCTTATTGTGGGGGTGTCAAATAAAAACTTTATTTAGTCTTTATTTAGTCAGTTTTACATAACTTCTATATTATTTATTGATTGTTTTTAATTTAATAAATATAAAAACCCTTGTTGTATGAAATACAGTGAAGTATCAATATAGTTAAATTCTGTATTTACTAAACGAGTAAATTTAAATAATACAACTCCTCAATTTACTAATCGATAATTTATATTTGCTACTTGTTGAAAAACAATAACGAAAAATACGATTTCATAGCAAATTTATTAAACGGATTATATATTTTTTGCATTTTTTATTTGTCATACATAAGGAAGCACAGATTGTGAACTATAATTAGAATAGATAAACTGTCTTTATTTATTGTTCAATTTACAATTAACTTTTCATAATAATGTATGTCATTAAACATAAATGAAATTAACCATTACATATTATATTATTTGCATCATAGAATATAATTTCTTTCTTGATAAATAAGTTAATAATTACGTTAAATAGACCAAATTGTTTGTAATTTTAAAAATGTTTTATTTTTTCCTGTTAACTGTATTTCATAAAATTAAATAAATTCAATTTTATATATATGGTACTAACAACAACCTTAAAAATATAATAAAAAAAAAATCTAAATTTTATTAAAATACAACAAGACAGGTAAGATAATATACTGTTTAAAGGGACACATTCCTCTTCTAATGTCCCCCTTATGTCCCCCTAATGCCCCCCGCCGTACAGGAATGACCGGAACCTCGGTGTACGCGGCCCCTCGCGACCTGGACCTCAGCTCAGCTGACCGGACCATGACACGGGTGGAGCGGGGGAGGATCGCCTTCCTGGAGAAGCTGGGTGGCGGGCACTTTGGGGAGGTTCATCTGGCGGAGTTGAGGCCGGGGGTGGACCTGCCGGGGGAGAACGGTGGCAACAGCACCGGTGAGGGCTGGAGTGAGAGAGGGAGACGGGATTGTGAGACAAGAGATAGGAATGGAAGAAGCTGATGTCATGAGATATGGGAGAGAAAGACAAAGTAGAAGAATATGAGTGACAACAGAGTGTGAAAACGAGAAAAGTATGTAAAAGGATAGAAAAAATGTTTTGTTCAGAAAAATGAGAGATTCAATTGGAAGAGTAGGCAGTACATACAGAAGAGAAATATTATAATAATATATACTATCGACAACGATTATATTGAGGGTTTATTTAGATTGAATCAAATTGAAACAATGTGACGTGTTTAAATGTATTTTTTATCTAGACTATATTTAATCGTCTGCGTTGTAAGCTGTAAAGTTTAATTATGAAACATAATATTATAATTCACTACTCGCAAGAACACTAAATGCACACTCAGCTATATTGGAATAGAGCGATATATGCAAATTATAATCCATGAACTGGCTTCTTTTAAATTACCTAAATTGAATTAATCACGAAACAGTATTGTATTGAATTGTATAAGTCGCATAATTCAGCGTCCTATTGAGGGTAAGTTTGCACGAAACCCGCATAGTATTAATGCCAGCTGCAGACACACGTCTTCATCTTCAGTTCTCTCCCAAGTTTCACAAAACATCTTGCGTGTGCTGCAATCTCAACGGAAGATGACACCTTTCCGGTTCTTTGGTGAGCTGAAGGTGAGGGACCACGATTCTGGCTGCCACCGGTCAGAAACGACAAACCTCCGTTTCCATACTCTGAAATCGTCGACGTAGCAGGGCATAACATAAGTATTGTAACTGAAAGATACGGGAAGAGTGCACGGATACTGAAGGTGTTACAGTCTTCTCTTTTCATTGATTCAAATCTTGGACAATTGTATTCCGTCCAGGAAGGCTTCTTCTGCTTCTTTTGTAGCTTATATTATAACAGTTTGGCTGGCGGTCTTCAGTAGCTTGTTGTAGTTGCAGGTTTTTACTGCGTCAGATATTCTGCCCGTTTTTAACTGAAAAGAGTAGAGCCATGTCTGAAACACTTTTGTTTATTTTGTATAACTGCAGATCTGTACTGTGTAATTGTGTTTCTTTGAAAAAATTTTTGAAATCAATAATTAATCAATGATCAATGTCGTTTATTGAATTGATATATTGCAACTTTAGCACGATGTTATAACTAAAAAATCATACCGAAATATCCTCATTTCAATCTGTACAATATGTTCAAGTATCCCAATATTGCTTTTACTAACTATAAGAACAATTGTGATGTTTCTATTTTCTAAATTTTTTTCAGGTATAGTGTTACATTGTAGTCACTATAATCATCTCCTGTAACAGATTGAGCAGTTTATGTTTATACACTCAACCAAGTTATCAACAGAAATATCGACTGGCACTCTTGATCAGCAAGAATTAATGTTCCCTGATCCTGATCACACGTTGTAGTGTCCGCAACGTTGTTGCAATCTGCTCTCCGCGATAGTCGAGTTCTCGATCACGATATTCTATCCGTCAACTGAAGATCTGATCTTTGATTAACTTTCGAATTGTGAAAGGAAGACACAACTTGGAAAGAAAAAACTACAGAAATCAATAGCATTATTGAGCGTAGTTCGTAGTAAGCAGTTTAAATTATTGTGATAAACAAAATTCTCTCTCTGTGCGTCTCTCTCTCTCCTTTGAAGCTGGAATTATATGCCTACTGCTGTCGGTGTTACTAAGTGTCCTGCCAGATAAGTAGATGGGTTCAATGGTTTAACTATTGAGGGGAGAGGGGGATTCTTTTTTTGCTAGAGATTCATGTATAGTGACCATAGGCTACTATTACTTTATAGTGTGATATGACCGGATTGACATCAGCGGCTACGTTTACTATCGAACCAACTGCAAATGTACACTTCTAGTAGGGGGCTATGTTTTATGGTTCAGCGCCACGTTATTTCTTTTATTTTTATGCATTCATAAAAGTTTTATAGGATTAAATAATTGATAAGTAAGTGTATTATCATATATTGGACTTTATAATATGAATGGATGGGTCATCTGCATCGACCAATGGTATAACTACTAATATTGTATTTGTAAAAGGGTAAAATCGATAAATGTTTATTACATTCAGCTCATTTGCATTTCAATCGATAACTGTTTATTAGATTCAGCTCATTTTTATTTCAATCGATAAATGTTTAATACATTCGGGTCATTTGCATTTCAATCGATAAATGTTTATTACATTCAGCTCATTTGCATTTCAATCGATACATGTTTATTACATTCAGCTCATTTGCATTTCAATCGATACATGTTTATTACATTCAGTTCATTTGCATATTATAATATGTTTAGTATGTTTAGTATGCAAAATCTACGATGGTAACAATTTCTATAAATGTCTAAATTTATCTTTCATTATATAATCATATATGCCCATGTCTTATTATACAATGATTATCTGAATTGTTCTTTCTCCATAGTTAAACATTGTATTACAAAAAATAGTTATCATTAGTTTATCTACTAAATTTAATTGATCAAAATATTTAAAATAGTATTTTTGTATAGTTGAAAGATACAATATACCATCTTTTGTTAAAAAGTATTCTTTTTAAAACAAACCATTCGTTAAATTGATCGAAATCATTGTTATTAATATATTTAACAAACGATTTGTTTCATGATATTTATATTATGTCAATTTCGACTTAATATTCACAACAGTTAAATGTCTTTGTGAACAACACTTATTTTTTCCTTTCTCTCCAGATTGCAATGATTCTGGGAAGGAGGAATCTTCACTGACCAACGGGGACAGCAATTGCGGCGATACTCATGACACCACTCTGGTTCTCGTCAAGATGCTGAGGAAGGATGCTCCTGAGCAGGCCAAGTGAGTGATTGTGTCTTGGGGCTGTTTCTGGGGACCTGATGATATTATATGACAATAATATTATGTTTGATAGGTTATTTATAATGACACTATGATATCATAATTAGTTGTCACTTAGGTTATCTGATTGGACAATATATTTGACATGTTGTGATACGAGGACGTTATAGTTACGACCGAACCGATATAATAACTAGACTGTGTTAGGTCACTGTCCGTAGTTTAACTATTTTCTTCAATTCCTTCAACCGATTTTAAATTTATTGATTGCATAATTTGAAACATAACTGTACTTTTATTTTGTTGTGTATTTGTTATAGTCAATAAATGTTTTTTTCAGTAATTCTTCCAATTGATTATTATGATATGTTATACAGGGATATAAATAACCCTATTTGACCTGATGATGTTGCACACTGCAGCACTGAAGACGCATCAAGATTTTGTGAATAAATATTTAATAGCAACTTGATTGATTGCCGCCTAGCTGTTTCTTCGGATGATGCACCACCTTGGCTGTGCACCTTTCCCTTATTCATCTACCTTTTCACTCTTCCCTCTGTCGATTTCTCTCAATTCTCTTCGTGTAATCATTAATTAATGCCTCTAGAGGGTGGGTGAGGGGGAGGGGGCGGCTCCCTACAAACTTCCACCTATAGTGATGACATTGCTCTGCTTTAGTGAGGGACTGTCTCCTCCCTTCACTCCGCTAGTTCAACTCTCCGTCCCTTGAAGAGACGTGTTGTGAATTAATGAGGCTCTAACTTTAACTAACTATTATCTTGATGTTGTTGTCATTTGTGTTGGATTAGTTTGCATTTTTGGGGAAGTTTTATTCTTTTAGAAGAACATATTATGCACCCGTAATTGCTCGAAATAAAGAAGAGGTGATATTACTTAATAAGTATCCAATTATATTAACTGTAAAGAATAATTTATTATAATGAAACTAATTGTTCTCACATCCCATTAATACTTGAAGGTGTTATAGAGGCAATCATTTCCAATCGTTCGCGCAAGTTTTCGCCTAAATTAGACTGTTGTTCCACTGTAATATGACGTTGAGTTATAACCTAATCAAAATAAATCAACATTCCACGAATATATTGGTCATTCATAATGTGATCGGAGTCAAACTGTTTCAGTGGGCGCCACAGTGTCCGCCAAGTTGTCAATCAATGCGAAGCACTCTGGTGAATATTTCGGACATCGAGACAATAAATATATTTCAATAAAGTGGTTTATTATATTATTTACAAATATATGTTTTTTTTGTTTATCATTTAAAGTTCCGTTTTATTTAATTAAGGAATCCTGATCTTTTTAAATTTCTAAATATATTGATGTTATACCATCATTAATAAATTGACACACTGTGCTACATTTATTTTATATAATTTAGTAACTTGTCATTTGACTTTACAAAAATGCATCAATTCATTTATTAAAGATTTGTGCGCATTCTGAAAACCAAATCAATACTGGGATAATGGATATTATTTGTTGAATTTGTGAAATCCTAGGAAGCCTTACGAAACTACAGAAAAGAATCTGAGAATGTCCTGAAAACAAATTTGAATAGATAGTGTTATATCAGTTATTTTCTACGAGATATATTTCTCTATTTTTTAATGCTATAGAAACAATGACATTCAATTTAATTTAAATTAAGAAAGAAAAAATGTAGATGACTCATTATTTTCTTGATGAACGTGTGAACCATTTACGGGAAATAAACGCTTTTTCATAATATTATAGAAGAATAATGCAAATCTTAGTTGACATGGATTTATATTAAGAACACATTAGTTACTAATTGGAACTAATATTGAACCATGAGACACTTGAGGACATTTTTTCATAAATTTGATGCCTTATACTATTTGGTTTATTAAAACTCATCAATTTTTCACACACTGTGACCTCATTTCGTTATACTTCAAGGCGCTAAAGGGACTTTAATCACTTTTTCATCGCCAAGAAATACAATGCCACCATGAGCTTGACTCACAAATCATTCAGTAACCTGCATTGACCCAGTCAGCCTGGATCGGTGTTAATGGTTCTCGTGGCTCTGATCGGGTTGGTGAAGGGATCCCCGCTGAGGTGAACTTGCCAGTCAGTGGCAGTCGCTATAATACCGTCTCATTAGTGAGCTGGCGAACTGATTCAGATCCACAGATCCACAGTAACTTGCAGTTGAGTTAAACGAAGTTGAAGACAAATTAATTCCAGTTCGATGAGCTCCCTTCTTTGATCTCTCTCTCTCTCTTTCTCTCTCCATCTTATTCTCTTTCGCGCTCCTAATCGTGTAATAAAATCAATAAATAGCTCGAGAAAAGGAGCTGGAGATGGTTATTCTATTTATTTTTTCACGCTTTTTTTTTTGAGGAAACTGATAGATTGACGGGTATTGATAACCGTCGACTGTAATCGATCCATTGGTTTGAACTTAATTCAGATATTTCAGCGGAATTGGTGCTTACTAGAAGTTCAGAACATCACCTTTCTTTAGTAATCTTGTCTAGTTTCTTTCGTTTTTTCTCCTCGTCCAATTTTTCTTTGTCGACTTTGTACTCTGTTCTGTTCGGTATAAATTTGTTTTGTGTTTTGCGTATGTTGTAACCCGATGAAACACTTTCGTTATGCTGAAGCAGAAAATCTGTCATGAGGTCCACTTGGACAACAATGTTTTGTTCATGTTAACACGCTTCCGTAGAAGACCATAATCCATCCATACTTGTCGAATAATGGCCTAAATTACTGAATTCATAAATGATTCAACAGATGCGGTGGTCTACTGAAGAGGCTCAACAAAAACGGAGTAATTCTGTTGACATTATCTCAACCCTCGAATATTGTTTAACAGGGGTACTAACATAAAATACCACATGGCAAACGTTACAGATGAGGCACAATAAATGGCAACATAACAAAATAGAACTTATCTAGCAGGAAATACAACAATACTTTATCCCGTGTTAGAAAATGTCAACACACCTGTTGTTGAGCTGTGTTAACACACCGAGAGTCATCAGAATGAGTTCACCGGTGGTAACCTCCCCCCCTCCTCTCCTCTCCTCTCCTCTCCCCCGGCAGACGCGACTTCGAGCAGGAGCTGCGCGTGCTATCCCGCCTCTCCAACCCATACGTGTCCTGCCTGGTGGGCGTGTGCAGACGGGAGGACGGCGGCCCCCTCACCGCGCTCATGGAGTACACCCGCTTCGGGGACCTGCACCAGTTCCTGCAGGGCCACTACTCGGCTGAGGTGTGTACCAGTCTGCACCCCCTGCCGCCCAATACGAGGACACTGAGCTATGGGGCGCTCATCTACATGGCCGTTCAGGTGGGTTTGTGGCCAGATTGAGACTGTGTAGTGTAGTGGGGGAGTTCTTAATTGTAACTCTACTATTTAAAACGTTTTTAACTCACTTTTGATGAAATTCGAATGCAATTTTTTCTATTGTAACTATAGTTGGGTTTGTTTAAAACATTACGTTGGCGCAATATAATGTAGGTCAAGGTTATTGCTGTCACCGCGAAGCATTAAAACACGACTATTATTATTATCAAATAAAAAGAATCGTTCAATAAAATGTTTTTAAAAAATAAATCGTTAAAAAGTTAAAAAATACTTTTTAAAGGAATATCTATTGTCACATCTCAAAATGATATGTCATGGTATTCAGAAAAGGGTTTTGATCACTTTTATATTAACCAATAATAACGAATATTTTTATATAAAACAATATTCAATAGCCTTTTATACAGTAATTTATTTTTGGAATATCTAGTAATATTTGTTTAGTCTTAAAATATAAATATGTTTTCATATCTTTCATTAAGAGCATGTCTTCATACAAAACTATATCTACAGGTGGCTAGCGGAATGGCCTATCTGGAATCGATCCAACTTGTGCATCGGGATTTGGCCTCGAGGAACTGTCTTGTGGGCGCCTTCTACTCCATCAAGATCTCCGACTGTGCCATGTGTCGTCGTCTCTACTCGACGGACTATCTGCGCGTGGAGGGACGCTCCTTACTCCCTGTGCGGTGGCTCGCCTGGGAAAGTATTCTGCAGGTGAGTTGTCTGCTTGTCATTGGCTGGCTGCAGACCTGTTTTCATTGGCTAATTATTATGTGTTGTCGGTGTGTTGCAGTTTTATTGATTGTTTCTGTTGGTATAATTTTATTTGTTAATATTTGTGATGCATTTGTTATCTGTTCACTTCTGGCATTGGATTCATATCTTTATAATGACAAAACAATCCGCTTGATGCACTCAATAATTTATCCCTAGATAGATTGTTACTTAATTAAATAAACTTAATAGTATCCTCCATATATTACAATGTAATTAAGAAATTATTATATTTTTAATTATGCATGATACTATGAGAGAACTAAATTTTCTATTACTGCAGATTATTTTTTACATTAATATATTTGAAATATGTAATTAAAAATATGAGTCTTCATATCTGAGTCTATTTTTCTGTAGCTTTATTGAAAAAAGATTAAAAAACTTTTTGTCTATCCTTCATCTTATTTTCTCGGAAAATATTGAACTCCTTATTCTCTTGTTTTTAATAAATATTATTATTGTTTTTATATTTGTCAATCGATTACTTTACGCAGTTTGAGCGCGCAAGTCATTTATGTAAATCGTGTTATGTTGTCCAATTTGCACTTTACAAATATATTGAGCTATAAGGCACAGTTGTTCCACTAACCCTTCATTGCATGAGATGTTTTGGTCACAGGAGAATACAGACTTAGACACTAACCAAGCGAAAGAAATTGAAATACTACATACTTGAACAAATATTGTAACCTTCAGGTTCTATTATAGAAAGGTTAGGGCTGTGTAGGTACTATGTGCGTTTTCTAAGAAAATGTATAGAAATATTAAAATATTTTCATTTTAAAACTTGTTTGTCGACAACATTTCTCTGATTTAATAAAAGTAGACGAATATAACTAAAATATAATTCAAATATTAAAACTATTTTTTGTTAAATATTATATCACAGAACTCAGTATAGTGTACTGACATAATATTTAATTATTACTCATTCTTATAGATTCTGAATCTGACAATCACTTTTTCACTGGTAATATTGATTCAAAAATCGTTTTGATTTTTCGATTTATTATTATTTGGTGAATTATAATATATTTTTAGTTTACTCTCGATACTGTCAATGAGTCAATAATTGACTGCGACCCTCAGTAACCTATACGAGTCGAGTCAACGTCTATAGATTGGAATAGTGATATTCAAATACCGAAGGAGTCGGCTATTATCCCAGAAGTGAACTGAAGATTTATCATTATGACAGATGCTGTGAACAGATAGTAGGTAGACTGACTGTTGTGTTAGCTAACTCAATACACGCTCCGTGCGTTTTACTATATTACGTAACCTACAAAGGAAGAGAATGAAACTCGAAGACATTATCTGACTAGCAAGCAGTATCCGTCTGACAATTCCGCTAAGGTCATCGGTTCTTGCAGCAAGGTTGGGGATCTCTCCTACCATCGGAACTGAGAATATCTATACCGCATCCGTCTATCCGGTTATTTCATTCTCGTATCTCTCTTTATTGTGTTTTGAAAAACAAAAGGCGAAACACATTCTTTCTAATATCACTTTTTTCCTGGCGAGATTCGATATTATGCTGCCTCTTGGCCATATGCTGTTTCCTTATGTAACCGTAGCGCAGCGATCGCTTAACTTTACGGTGTCTAGCGGTCTAACGTGGGGTGATAAATCTTCGTATTGCTGGCCAAGCAATGATCTGTTTATAGTTCCGGAAGACAAGGGGTCAGCCAGCTTCAAATAACCCTCTCGACTAGTTGGTAGTTCACTAGCATGTCTGAGACTCGAGTTAACCAACCAACGAACTAGGGTCCCGTTGCGGGTTAGCAGGCTATCAGTACTAAAGGCGGTAAATCGTGTGTCAACTTTGGTCATAAATATTGTTGGTTGTCGGTTGTCTTTTCTAACTTGTGTCACCTAGTTGGCGATTACATCATCATAAGCTGAACGAGTGAATGTTTCAGCATCTTCATTAGATTTTGTTTTTGGTTGCCTTGTTGACTTTCTGACTGTGCTTTAAGTTTTTTAATTTAGGCATCTCCTATTCGTGATTAATTCAGCCTTGTAGAATGATGTTACAACGGTTTAACAAGAAATAAATTATTACCACAATGTTTGAATTAAACTATTTTTAAATGAAATATTATTAATTATTTGTCAGTCGTTTGACTTTTAAAGCAATCTATATGTAATTGATAAACGCAGTTGAATTCCTCTACTTCGATAATTTGTTTTTTAATAATCACAATCTTGTCAGTTTCTAAATTAATCGATAATTCATTAACTTTTAAATTGACCGCTTGTTGATAAACTTACATTAATAATTGCTTGTTGATGAACGTGTAAATTTATCACTAGTTTAAATACTTTTAAATTAATCAATATGCGTGTAGATTATTATCTATTCGATAAATCCATTACATTTAAGCTTATAACTAAGTTTTCAATTCCCAATTTAATCGCCAAATGAGTAATTTCTAAATTAATCGTTTCTTAATCAACTTGAAATTAGTCGCAAGTATTAATTCGACATTTTTATAGTAAACTTATTGTTGATTAAAATATAAATGAGTTAACTGAAGTTACATCTTTTAATCTCTATATCATAAAATAAATGAATCGCTAGTTTTTCGGATTTTAATTTATTCGTTAGTTTTTCGAATTCTAAATTAATCTTCAACTAATAAACTTCCACATTTATCGAATGTGAATGAAGTCAAAAGGACCATAGATTAGTATAGACCACATCAAATTGTATCACAAGTAATAAGTTGTTGACTACAGACAGTACCTGCTCCACATTTTCCAACATTAGAGGCGAGGCATGAGTCAGTCAGTCATCTACGAATCTTTGGTCTAAAATCTTTGGTCTACTACACAGACTACTAAATATGTCAACTCAGAGAATGTGTCTGTGTCAACTTTGGTGATTTTCAGACGTGTTAACAAAGCGTCACTCAGAGTCACACACACACTCGCTCGCTCTCTCTCTTTCTCTCTCTCCAAACTATATTATAATTTGGTCATAATCCATTGCGACAGTCGTGCCCCAACCACGCCCCTCTGAAGCGAATATCGCGTCTTCCTGCCTGCGTTCGTTGACGGGAATTCAATTAAAAAATTTGGTTTGGTCTCTGCAGTTAACGTGTTCGCAGAATGTTCTGCTGTGTGTATAATATTATTTTAGATTGAAATCAGCTGGACTCTCGTCTGACTGTGCTGCGAACTAACTGAACTTGCATTCTTAGATCTTATAACATTATTCGTGGTGTTGTTGCGTTTTATTTCGGATATATTTGTTATCAATTTCAATAATATTTCGTCGTGAACATATTATTTTTGTGAGGTAACTATTTTTTTCAACTTTTCAGGAGTCATTTAACAATTTCAATAATATGTAATAATATGTAATAGTATAATATTATACTTCGTTTAATTAAAATATCACATTGACTTTAGCGGTAATATTTTGGGACAGTGTAGATAATATGCAAAAAGTTAATCAATATTTTATGTTGCGACAATTTATAAGTGTTGTTGTCTTTAAGTGTTGTCTTTATTATATTATAAGTGTTGTCTTTATTGTGTTTAATTAAAATATATATTTAATGTACTGATTACTTCTTTCAACCTTGAAAATGTACAAATTATCCAATGTGTATTGGCAAAAATAGTTCAATTTTAAGCGATTTCAATTTAATTTGTTTAAATTCAATTATTTGGGTAAATACTTGAAAAGCAAACTCCAAATACCTCCTCAACCACCCTCCACACCTAAC
>JAUZND010006452.1:0-10758 GCA_034780555.1 Coelogynopora nodosa | reverse complement strand
CAACTGAACACGATTGTTGTTTCCCCATAAATTTGATGAAAATAGCAAAACACTTTGTAATTTAAAATAAATATGTTCATTTTAGTCACAAATTCGCAAATAATGCTATTAAATGATAATTCCAAGAATTTATAATTATTCCTGAAATTTTAAAAGCTATTTTTAGAATATGAGCGTTCTGCCACAGCAGATGAAATAGGCAAAGTGGCAGCAATAAGAAGTAAAGCCGGAATGTTTGGATATACAATAGCACCTGCATATAGCAGACATTCACTAAAAGAATTTGGTTTCTCAAGGTATGTGTACCACTGCATTTTCCACCTTCGCAACTCTGTTGGAAGTGTGGCTGGGGATGGAAGGTCGTTGGTATATTTTGAAATTTCGGCAAGGCAAATTGAAAATAATTTCATACAATGGCGATCACTGAAACGCGTTTTAAGCTCTGATATCAGGTGGTCGAGGAGAGGAACGGCAATTGCACGCTTGAAATATATTTCATTTGTTTCTGCTGGTACGTTGCTTCTGTGCTGTTGTCGATGTGATGCAATAATTTTTGGTCGATCCAATTGAACACCCTAGCTTGTCAGAAATCATCGAAGCCGCGATGTACCAAACCGAAAATATTGCGTCAATGTCTGCTCGGAATGTTTTCAAGATATTCAAACAACAGAAAATAAGATTGTGTGCTTCTAGAACATCGGATGCACGTAGCTGTAGTTTAGAAGAGAGTGGATGAACTATTTCAATACAATTCATAAGAGTGATTAATGAGATAATAGTCTGGAAATTTGTCAGAGACCTATACAAACCTTGTGCCTTGATTCAAGTTTCTCTATCCCAGTTCCAATTTCCAGACAAAAGATCATATTGAGAATATGCACTTGGGATGAAAATGGCTTCCAAAAACATGGCTATTGGTTCATAAAGTTCAACGAACCTTGCAATAGCGCTGTGCCTCTCGACCCATCGTGTCTTGCAAAAACCTTGAATAGAATTCACATTCGAGTTTGTTGCGAAAGTAAGCACGATCTTTTCAAATAACTGTTGACGTTTAGGGGACAGACTTAAACTGGATGCTTCAACACTGCATTATCGATTTTACTTATAGTTAATTGTTACTGCTAATTACACTTCCTATTCGAACGTTCATATATTTTGACACAGCGGACCAAAGAATTTAATAATTTCTGGATTGATGAATTTGATTTTTGTATAGTATTCGCCCTTCGATTGATCTAGTATGCATGTAGTGGGGGCCCTTCGATTGATCTAGTATGTGAGATGCCCTTTAGTGGGGCGTGTTTAGTGCTAAAACTAAAAGACCCACTTTGAAAAAAACACATTCTGAAGCTAGAGGCCCTCCCATAACGTGGAGGGCCCTCTGAAAATTTCAGGGGGGGTACGTACCCCCTGTATATACGACCACTGAATACCACTATGAAAACAAACCTATTATAAAATTAAGAAAAAATAATATACCATAGTAAAAACATATAATTATAAGCGTTAAAAAATAATAATTCAAAACATATAAAATACATAATTTAACAGAAAATGAAATAAAATATAATTATAATAATATATATCAATAAGATCTTTGTTTGAAAAGAATATATCCCAGGATTAAGACATCAATGAATAATACGTTATTTTTAATTAAAATTTCAATTTATGGATTGGAGAAGTAATGATATATATGTTTGAAGAAATATTTAGCGTAGCCTATACTGCTATTGAATATAATTTGGATGAAAAATTTTTGACTTTAACAACAGTATAGTAAATGTATGTCAAAGCTATTCCATTTTTGAAATACTAAAACCGACCCAATCTTGCATTATTGTTAATAAAACAGTTATAGACGTGATGATACAGCGGTATCATTTTCTTGTATTTTCTGAAAATGTCCTTCCATTATTTCTAAGAACACATTGCTGTACGTTTGTTTGCACTTTTAAGGCATTATCTACAATTTTCGAATAAATTGAGACAATCAAGCGAGAAGTTCCGTGTTTCCTAATCCAATAATACACCGAATGTTAGCAAGTAGGGGAGATGAAGTCGGTTGCAATTATTTGTCCTAACCAGTGGATTTAATGTATAAAAAAAGGTAAAAGTCAGGGCATACTCGGCTTGTATTAGGCAGGCTATATGCAAGATTTCATATCAAGAACAGTTGTTGTGCAAATATAAGTTTACATATAAGTTTAACATTGTCAAAATTAGTATTATTGGAACAGTATTAACAGATCGTAAACAGGTTAATAATTGAATTATAAGTTGAAACTAATTCATCATTTATAGTATTAAATAAGTCGGTTTCTATCTGATAATTTTAATTGAACTTATATAATATTATTTGTATTTAGTCAGTAGAAGGCAAATATAATGATAAGTAGGTCATAACCGATATAACCGCTGTATGGATCAAAGGCCACAGTTCCGTGGCTGGTATGGTGCCGATTGACGAAGGCTAGTTGTCTTTATATTGTATTTTATTATATATATATATATAATTTCATTTCATCAAGATAATATATAATTTTTTTACAAAATCTATAGATATACAAATATTATCAAATAAAAATTCAAAAATGCAATTCAAATTAAGATCAATTACAATTTTTAAAATTAATGTTAGGCTAATTCAATTAATAATGATTTATTAATATATTATTTTATCTATAGTACTGTTATGTTATGTCCAGTTGATGAGAAAATATTATACTTAAAATAAACAAAAGTATATCCTTCTTTGCGTGTTCTTCTGTTTTTGAATTTTCTACTTTCTAAAATCTAAACTTCTAAATCCCATTATGGTATTGGTCAGATTAAGTAAAATTAAAATAAAATGAATGAATCAGAATGAAACTTGAGTCATCTACTGTTTATTTAAACTTTTTATCACGATGTCTATTTAATCTAATGTTAAGTCGAAATATTTTTTTTACGTGTACTCCGTAAATACATAAAATAATGACATACAATTTCATCAATGAAAACAAGTCATTGCGAAATATTAGAGCATTCTTACCCACTAGGAAACCTTGTACCACTGGTATAACAACCTATTGTATGACTTGCAAACTTTGTAACGATCAGTAAGTTAAAAAAAAGTATATACCTTTTTGCAAAAGAGCCAAATTTAAAAATACTATCGCTAAGCGCTATTTTACGGAAGACCTGAAAGTACCCACAAGTTGGTTTGATTTTCTTTCGACAGACAAGAGTCCGACCTATTATTATCGAGTAAATTAATCAACAGGTTGAATCCGGCTATAAATAGACGCGCCATGAAGCGGAATTATGGCGGACCAAAGGGTTCAGTCTGGAAATCTCTAAGATTTACAATTTAAACGAAGTATACCTTGCAGACCTTGAGGTAACCTGGCAGACCTCGAGGTAAACCTGGAACTCCTCGAGAAACGAGGTAAACCTGGCAGACCACGAGGTAAACGTTGCAGAACTCGAGAAACGAGGTAAACCTTGCAGACCTTGAGGTAAACAAGATAAACCCTGCAGACTTCGAGGTAAACGAGGTAAACCTTAAAGACCTCGTTTAAATTGTAAATCTTAGACATTTCCACACTGAACCTTTTGTCCGTCATGAAGCGGAATGGACTATTTGATAGACGCTTAATGTGGCACTCGTATAATACATAATCATATATTTTGTACGTTGTATTTCTATTGTTTTATCGATTTTAATAGGTGTATTACTTAATCTGTATCTCAATTAATTGAGCATGACTCAGATCTATAATTTAGTTTTAACTGTATTATTATATCAACTGATATATTTGATGTAGTTGATCTTCAAAGTCAAAAGCTATAGGACAATTGTTACTACTTAAATTTACTACTACATTTTTAAGAACGAGATAATTTTTTAATTAAAAATGAAAAATGCTTTTATTTTATTATAGAAAGATACCTCCAGATAGTGCTCGAAATCAACTATTATTAGGCCTATATTAACTTATTGAAAAAACTAAAATATTGTTATTGATTATTTTGTGTGTTTCAGTGTTTATTAAAGATAGCAAAAACATGGTAAAGTTTCCTTATGTCTGCCAATTTTTTAGACAAACTTGGTATACGTATTTATACAATTCATATTTGACAGTGGTATATATGTTATTTCTAATAAAATAAAATTGTATTTATATCATGCTCACAAAAAAGATTAAAACACGAGGACCAATAAAATCTTTATTACCAACATTTTACCGGTTTGATACAATATTAATCTATCTATGAAGAAGGAAGGAACTGCTTTTAGAACAAATGAACTATTAGTCGATAAAATCCACTTTGAATAAGTGACAATCACCCTCCATACATCTTTGCCGGAGAGTAATAAAATGAGTAAACAGGGTTATTATAACTATATGTGTACTTTTTCAAAAGGGGAAAAAAAACTTAATAAAAAAATTAAATCAATGTTTAACAATCATGCTCGTGCAATTCTATTAATTAAAGTGAATATAGAAATTTGAGCGTTTAGACCAATTCGTGACCTAAGATAAAATTGGATGAAATTAACAAAGATGAAAGCTATAGGTTGGTTGACGCAGTTCATTTTATATACAATGTCATTTTATTCGTGATAACATTTTAATTTTAATTTATAGATGAAGCTAGAATCTCCAGAATGTATATATTAATTGTAAAGATATATCCTAAAACAATTTTACTTTTTACCATTGTGTTCAATTAAAAAATAGGTAATAGTTATAATACCTTTAATTTGTAATAATCTTTAATAATTTTTTTGATAAAAACATTAATTTTTTAAAAATTAATCACATATTTTTATCATCAACAATTTATTATATTTATTTGTTAAACTTTGCATTATAGATTTTTATGAAATATTATTAATAATTAAATAAATCAATATTGATTTCAGGTTCCATCTTCATAATAATTAGAGCTTCTTGTATTTTTATTTGTTTTGTGGTACAAATTTTTGCTTAAAATTTAAGCAATAAAAATATGTTATGCATCATACACAAAAACAACAACAAAAATACAAAATTAAATTAATAACACAATTTTAATATTAAGACAATGAAACCAATGTATTTGTAATATACTGTTCTTAATATTTAAAAATATATATTTACAATCTATATATTTACGACTATCCTGTTAGTTATATATCTAGAAACGTAGGCCAGGGGACATGTTGTGATATTTTTGTATTTTGATATAAATATTCTGGAGTTTTATTATGTTCTTAGTTTTATTCAAGTATTATATAATGATGCATTTTCAGTTGGTACTTAAAACAAATTTAAATACAGACTTGTTGTTTTTAAAATTTCGAAACATGCTTAAAACAAATACACCTGTCTCTATTTAATAAAACTACGGTTAATAGTATTTGTTGTGGGGCGACAGAAGGCAGTGTTGTGCTCAAGATCACAGTATAATAATTGAGAGAATATACAGTAGAAGTAGAACACATTTTATTAGGTAAATAAGTTGTCCATCGTGTCTTGATTATTGATTAATTTATTTATTATTGATTAATTAAAAAATACATTTCTACATTTTAGAATTGCCTTTTTATTAGTTTTATTAGTTTTTATTAGTTTTATCAGTTTTTATCTGTTTTATCAGTTTTTATCTGTTTTATTAGTTTTTATTACTTTTATCAGTTTTATCAGTTTTATCAATTTTTATCAGTTTTATCAGTTTTATCAGTTTTATCAGTTTTAACAGTTTTATCAGTTTTATCAGTTTTATCAGTTTTATAAATTTTTATCAGTTTTATCAGTTTTATCAATTTTTATCAGTTTTATCAGTTTTATCAATGTTTATCAGTTTTATCAGTTTTATCAGTTTTATCAATTTTTATCAGTTTTATCAGTTTTATCAGTTTTATCAGTTTTTATCGGTTTTATCAGTTTTATCAGTTTTTATCAGTTTTGTCAGTTTTATTAGTTTTTATCAGTTTTTAACAATTTTTATCGGTTTTATCAGTTTTATCAGTTTTTATCAGTTTTATCAGTTTTTATTACTTTTATCAGTTGTACTGTTTTATCAGTTTTATCAGTTTTATCAGTTTTATCAATTTTTATCAGTTTTATCAATTTTTATCAGCTTTGAGCTATATTAGAATAGAATTATATTAATTATTAAGATTTAATAAAGTTCACTATTCACATTTCATAATTGTAAAGATCTTTTTAAAAAGAAAAGAAAGCTCTTTTGATTTTTGTCACGTTTTGCATTTTTTTATACAAAAAAACATCCCTATTCTGAGCTCCGCATTCTTCATTGTCTGTGGCACATAATACATCATCTAAGTGAACAAAAAACAGAGAATGACCACAGGAAGTAACCGTGATTGCATGAACCCTTTTCTATTTTACTTTTTAAAATTTTTCAAATAATCTCATAGATACACTATTTAGAACTTCTAGATATAAAACACGAGAATATTGATTAGGTGTGAATTAGGCGATCTTTCGTATTATGCCCGTAAAAAAGTTTTAATCGTAATAGTACATGAAATCGAAAGTAATACATGTTGTTAAAATATATGTAATGAATTTAAAAAAAATTACTTTGCATTTTAATTTGCTGTATTACTAAATAAGTTCAGATAAACAAACGTGATCAGATGTATTAGTGTAAGGCCAAACGCAAGGTCAAACTACTAAAATTATCCCTTAAATTAATGGCATTTCTTAATTTGGATTTTTTACGAGTAAATTACGAAAAATCGTCCTGTATTATAATAATATAATAAAGAAATAACTCTTAAATAAATTAAATAAGGTAGTAGATATGCAAACAATTGGGTTTTGCACGAGTTCCTTCTTCTATACTTCAAACCCAAAAAATGTTTTACGTATTCGTCAGCAGTACATAAAATAAGAAAACAAATATCGATGTAGTCAATCTCTGTCTTAAAATGAAAATAACTACAACAGTAAATAATAAAAAATTGAAATAAAAACTATGCTTTTTTTGTTGTTGAAATATTTCGCCTTTATTTAATATCTATATTTCTTAAAAATGCATTAAAAAAGAAATCTATATTGAATTCAATATACCATATATTGTTCATTAGTAGCGTAAACTATATAAATAACTTATTAATCGAAAGAATTATTGAACACATAGGTTTCATTTAATAATATTTGAGCATAAGTTGAACGAGTCTGAATTTTAAAAAAAAACACTTAAATTTGAGTTTCTCTCGTGATTACTAAGAAGTAAAGATTTCAAAATTATTTTTGGTCATCATTTAAACGCATTCTACAGAATAAATTTTTGACGGTATGTCTTTGTAGATAATAAAGTGTAATTCAATATATGAACCCCCGAAAGATGACTGCGTCGCAAAATGCTACTTAAAAATTAGAAGTTCAAAAGGAGACGTTCTCTGGAGACGATAGATGCGGCATATCGGCGATGTGCAGCAAGGGTGCTGCAGGACCAGACTAGATCTCCCCCCCGCTTCCTCAAGACCCTCGGGGAGCGCGCTCGGGCTCTGCTGCTCGAGTGTGTCAACGTCTCGTGGAGGCTCGGGTTTTGCGCTAAGGTGTGGCGGGATTCCACGATCGTTCCCCTGCTGAAGGACGGGAAGCCCGCTGGTTCAGTTGAATCGTTTCGTTCGGTCAGCTTCATCTCTTGTGTGGCCAAGACCATGAAGCGCATGGTAGACAGGAGGCTCTATCATCTGGCAACTACTGCTCTGGAGAAGTCCCGACGTCTACTGATCTCCAACCCCCTGGCGGCTCCTCGTAGACAAAACAGTGGCGCACCACACCAAGACCCGCTCCAAATTTCATATAGTACACTTTGTTTATTTTAAAAAAGGATATGAACATGACAATTAATGAAAATAAAATGTATCGCCTGCTTTGAATGTAAACTAATTAATTTGGATAACATTTACTGTCACCAGGGGGAGGTTGTTGTATGCAAATGAACGCTCTATCAAATTAACCGCCTTCTGTTTATGTATATAATTTTATGGGGAAATTTTTAACAAACTTACGTATGATAAAAAAGGAACATGACAAAAAAGTTGAGTAACTGAAAAAAGGTTAAAAAAATAATGATGCCTTATACAAATGCACTTCTATAATTTCAAGTAAAAAGAAACTTTTAATAAAAAAGTACCAATATTTTAAAGTGATCCTAAAATAGTAAAACGACCATCGTCTAAATTTTAAAAAGGAACTTTTATAACGTATAGAGTCAACAGGTCTTGCCATCGTTCGCAGGGGCGTAGCCATGATTTTGCAAAGGGGGCAGCGCGGTCCGAGCAAATTAACCGACAAAATGGTATACTATAATTTTAATCCCCCCAAGTATCTGTGACTTAAATTAAGGAAATATATATACATATAAAAATCAACAGTTAATCTCCAGAAAAATTATATTTTTAAATCTATTTTTAAATATGTGATTAATTATAATAGAAAGATACACATGTTCAGAGGTACTTGTACAACATGTATTTTTTACTCTAGGTAAATTGTCTGCTAATTATATGACATAAACAATAAATTTAACTAAATTAGTTAACTGTAATACATGAAAAATAATACATTTTTACATAAACATAATCATTACGGCGTTTATACATTCAAAAAAGTTGTACTAAGTTCGAAAATATGAGCATGAAAGACCCTGAGTTTATTCTTTAAAAAGAGCTTCATTCATCAATAGTCGCCTTGGCTTTACGGATGAAAACCTATTGATCACTTTATCCAGATCAAGTGATTGAGATATATCTCTATTTAAACAGTCTTGGGCCATGGTGTTCCTTCTAGCAGACTTGATGAAACCGAGTGATGAATTTGCCCTCTCGACTGTGCACGATGTGACTGGAAGTAGCAAAAGTAGCCTGAGAATTGTAGATTATATCATATTGGGGTATGCCGAAGAAAGTATTTTGAATTTTGGATTCTGTAAAGTATCATTTATTGTATTTGGTTTCAAATTACAGTCTTCCCAAACCAACTTCCATCGCTGAATTTCCAATTCCAAATCATCTGGTGACGGCAAATCATCCCAGAAATATTCTGCGAGCTCGATTATATTCGCGCACACCACATGAATTCATGGTGTTGATAAATTAAACAAATGAAAATGACTTTTTATAAAGACACGTTTTACATGCGGTGTGACCATAAATAATTATTCGCTACATAAGTCATATGCCCGCTCTTAAGTATTCAATACGGTGGTGAATAATACGGTGCATACGAAATATTAAAAACATTAATACAGTTATTAAAATTTTTCAAAAGACTAAACATTACAAATAAAGATATAATATTTCGTATACTACGAAAGCAATGCAACATATATATATATATATACAATGGTAACGTTATACATATCTTCTAATAGTTATTATTTAATGTTAATATTATTTTTAAATTGTATTTTCAATTCTTTCAAATTCTTTTAAAAATTGTTTTGCTGTTTTAATCTTTTAATTTTAATTATTCTGTTATCTTCTATGTTTATGAACTTCTTTTATTTAAAAAAAGATAGCTTTCAAATATTTACAAATTCGATAGCTTTAAATTACAGTACATTACCATTGTCACAAAATTAATAAAATAAAAATTAGATGATTGTTTTCTGCAAACGATGACAAAGCAATGCAGTGTAAATACATTTAGCGAGTACTATTTGCTCTATTGGCAAACTACAAGAATTCTTAGAGATGATTGTTGACTTTCTGCGCTATATAGATACGCAATAATCTAAATTCTCTGTATATTATTCAACATACCTAAACCACCATGGTCAAGCACTGCTGTGTTTAAACAATTAAATTGTTGGTTGCGGGAGAGATAATCATTCATTTTCCCCGCCAAGTATTTAAGGGGTATATGTGTGTGTATTATAGATCTGATATATAAATACACATATTAAAACAGACTGGTACAAGTTGCCTGTCCACGTTGTTATATTTGTACACTATTTTTTTTTATATTTGTTCAGTCAACAGAGCACACGACAGTTTTCTCATATATACAGTATTGTATATGTATAGGACCCTGAGCACTGCTAGGGATATTGACCCCGTCGATTAACCGAGTCATATGGGTGGTTAGCTGACGGGTGCGGCTACGTTATAACTTGGCCTACGTCATAGCGCGGAACACTATACAACACTACCTTGTTTATGATATCTACGTATTAAAAGTTATGTAGTGTGTACCGTACCCACTCAACCCCCTCCCTCCCTCCTTCGTGATATTATTTAAAAAAGTATCTTCTCTCATAGATTCAGTTTGACTTTGATTTAACTTTGAAATTTTTCAACTCATAGAATGGAAAGTGTGGACATGATTTTATACAAAACTTAGCGTTTGATGTTGTTGAAAGTTGTCTTCAAATATGTCAACGCAATGCGAGTTACAAATTTAGTATTTGCGTTGTAATAATATAAAAAAGTTCGTACATAAAATATTGTTTCAATTTAATTGCAATTATATTTAATAGAACATTATTTTTTTAACCTTCTAAGTTAGATTTATATATTATGATATTCTATAAAGCATGTTATCGGAAAATAGCAAGCAATAATAGAAAAAGAGATTTCGCCTTTAAAGAGTAGGTCTACAGGGTGTCCCAAAAAAAACGATACCAAAGTCCAAAATGTTTGATACTTTATTTTTCAATGGTTCAAAGGTAAATAATTTATGTACATGTTAGATAAATACAAAACCATGTAATGTTTCAAAAATTCTGTTCAAATTGTAAACCATT
>JAUZND010006451.1:0-10759 GCA_034780555.1 Coelogynopora nodosa | reverse complement strand
ATTAATAAGCGATCAGCTCCTAATAATGCCGATCAGGGCGGAATTTTAAGGGCAAATTTAATAAGCGATCATGATCGTAACTGTATCATAATGTATACCATTTTGTACATTCAAATATGGAAAATGTATTGATATATTACGTGTATAATTAAAAACATGAAAACCTAACAATTCCGTACCTCTCCATTTTGATTAAAAATATAGGTTTTATGGAAATAAAAAGAATTTAAAATTTCATCAGGAAAATTAGTGGAAATGGCACCCCAATATGAAAAATGGCAGCGCCGCCCACGTAACTTGTTTATTCATTATTAATATTTAAAATAATATTTACACAATAAGAGAGCATTTATTGAAGTTGTAAACTAACAAAACTAATTTGAAAACAAAAAAATTTGTTAATGGTAATATAACCGTAATATATTCATATAAATTTCTGGTAAAACATTAAAGCAAAGCTCGTTCCCGCATTTAAAATCTAAATTCATGCTTTTTACATTACTCTAAAAAAGTACATGATCGTAAATAATTGATAATTATATAACCTATTTGTATTAAATACAAAAATACATTTCCATTTTTAAGTTATAACATACTGTTCCAATATATACGATTCCTGCAAATCAACTGACTAATTGCATTATAAAATGAGTAAAGATCTTGTGTTAGGAACCAATTTTTTTGTTAAATAAAAAAAAATATTGTATTAATTAAGTGCATGTCCACCATTTAGAAACCTTCATATGAATAGGTGATAATATAAATATAAAAGTTTAAGCATTGTTTTATAAACTCTTACAACTTGATTATTTCATAAAAATGTTAGAATATTTTAACACTATATATATATATATATAACGTATAATACACACAAATTACAACCTGCACATTTTTTAATACAATGCGTTCAATGAGCTTATATATTTACACTAGGCGCGACGCCAGGCGTCGAAACTGAAGATGAAATTGTTCAATGTTTTCTGTCTATAATGTGAATATGCAGACATATTATAAAAATATTAAGTTTCTATTTTTATTAATTATTGTAAATGATTGGCTATATAGACTATGGCCGGAGCTGTGGCTATAGCTACGACATACAAACAATTGCAATTTAAAAACGAAAATGTGTAAAAAATTATAATAAATTGTATTTCAAAATTATTTTAAATGTATTGTATATAAGTACGCATATCGACCATTTTAACGACAATCTAAAATCATTTTCATTTGTTTTTCTTTGCTACTTTTAACATTTAAAGTCCTTCAAAATTATCTTACTTTTATCTTATCTACTTTTCGTTGACTACCTTGAAAATTCGGTAAATTTACTAAAATTTTCATCCAAATTTAAGTTACAACCAATTTGTAACTTACAAATAGTAAAGCAAATATGAGATTCTATTTTGATATTGTAACATTCCTAGTCGAAAGTATATAATTTTAATACGTTTGTTGGAAATAGGCCTATACATTTACCAGATCATGGTGCATGGTCATTAACGTGTGGAGCCTGGAGCATGTTATTAATTTTTTTTAGAAATTTTAAAATAATGTAAAATTAATATAAATTAAGTGATTATTATATAAAAATTTATAACGATATACAAATACAAACCAGCTAATTGCAAAAATTTATGCAACAAATATAGTAAATAAGCAAATAGATAAAATTGTTTATTGTAGATATATACATCTATCTAGTATAACATACAATATTTATAGTTATTTAATATGAATTATTATTACCAAATTAATATTAACACTTGCGGTTTCATATGCTTTTCTCCGACACTTGGCAGTGTGTGCTTTTAATTTATTGCAATTACATATTGTTGTAGGACGTAGGATATAACTGTATTATGCCTTTTTTTAAAACAAACTGTTTTACTCACGTGCGAAGTCCACCCATAATCTGTGTTAAATGGGAGTTTTATAGCTGTATTGGTGGATTTAGGTAAATTATATTCAGGCTTAGAGGTGACAAACTAGAACACGCTTATTAAATCAAAAATCTTTTTGGCCATATTAATACATACATTTTTATGTTATGTTGAAAATACCATAGCTGCCATATAGCTATCACAATAGACTCATGCTTTTATATTAATTTCATTTCCGAACTAGATGTTAGCATTAAAAATTGCATCAAAAATACGATTTTAGATTATTTAATATAACATTTTTATATTATAATGACATTAATTACAAAAAATTGTTTTGCTTCTAATTTCCACCCATATTAAGCAGTTGTCTAATTATAATGCTTTAAATTAATATACGTTTTCCGAGCAAATATGGCTAAATGTAGCAATATCTGATATACAAAATTGGTACTCTCACTTTTCGTCATCAATGAATATATGTCATCGCTTCACTACACCGCACGATGCGATGTAAAATTTTAAGAATTTCCTCTTTTTATAAAATATTACATAAGTAATATTCTATTAACTAGTTTGAAGCTTATATACAATTTATTAAATGACCATATCATGTCAATATAGGATCAAATATCGTACGTATGTACAACATATAAATATATATATAAATTTATAATATACAATAAATAATAAACAATTATAATTCGTGTTTGAATATGTCATAATCAAACACGAATTAATGTTTGTTTTGTATTAAGAATACATTTACACATAAATATTTTTGTAATTACTAATAAAATGTAATTGCAATAATTATAATATTGCATTACTTTTAGAAAGATGGAATAAATATGACATACCTATAACTTTTGCTAAGTCAAATATAATATACGTTACTTCTATTTTAATTATTAAAACAACTGTTTTAAATATGTAAAAAATTAATTTAATTTTTTGTATTTTATTTTTCTAACTATAGGAAGTTACACACAATAATTTTTTTTCATGAAACGTTTCGTCCAATAAGTATTAAAAAGTATTTTTAATAATGCAAATTGGTTTCACTTGTTTTATGCAGTCATTTTTAGTTGTTATAAAAGTTTCTATGAAACACGGGGCATTTCGAAAACGTAAACAAAACTATTAAAATTTCAACCGTAAAATTATTATGTATAAAATGTAAAAATGATTTATTAAAGCACTAAAAATGAATAAAGACAACAAACCAATCCCTAAAGACAAAAAAGCAATTGTCAAAGACCTAAAATCAAACCAAAAGCCCGTAACCAAAGAAAATAAACCAATAACTAAAGATATAAAGTCTGTGGCCAAAGAAAAAGTAAGTTACATTGAAATTATTATTATATAATGAACAATAAAAAAGTATATATAAACAATATTATATGTTTACTGATACAGACAACAAATGATATTGCAAATCATCCAATATTTCACAATTTTGGTGAAAGCACAGCATTTTCAGATATAATGGCTTATACTTTATAATAATAACACATACTCATTATTATAGTACTATAATAATATGTATAAGTAGCTTAACCCTAATATAGTACACTTAATCACTTAGATGTTTGATCTATTCTCACAACTAAACTATATGATATTTTGGAACACTTTTTACAATAATTAATCTTTTTATGATATATATATATCTGTTTAAATATTCTCAATTTTACATATTTCTAGGTAAAATAAAAATTTAGTCAGCTTTTAATAATCCAAAGAACAAAAAAAAGCCATATTTAATAGTGATTATAATAAATATATGAATATAAATACTTAGTATGCATTCTAACTGTTTATTTCATAATAATATTACATGCAAGGAGATGCTTATATACAACTATTGGTATTACATACAATATCAGAATGTTGCTTGCAGATAGTATTGTTGCATTTTAAACACTAACATTGAAAGGTGCCTAACAGCATCATAAGTGACAACAATTTCTAGCCTAATTTGCAGCTCATGGTTAGACTGGAGCAATGTCAGCAACAGAAATAAATCCTAATTATTTGATTATTTTTATTACAGATAAACTCACCTATGGAATACCAAATCTTTAATAAACATACATACAATAAGTAAACATGCTAGCTCACTGATATATATTCTATGGGCATATTTCATAATTCCTGTTAGTCTAGATGCCATGGACAGATCCAGCTATCCTCATGCTCCTCCCTTGAGGACACATTCACTTCAACTGAAATAAAAATCAAATAATTAATTAACTAAAATGCTCAAAAACAATGATTAAAGTGATGAGTGAGGAGGGTTCAGTTATTTAGCCAATCACAAATAGTCAACTCAACCTTAAAGCATATTATGACAGTTAAAAGAGCAATCATAATAGGAGATCAACTGAATGCTCTGATATTCTTGTTTGTCCACAAAGACATTAAACTTGATTATGACACAATAATGAATAAATACTATTGAAAAAAACCAAGAGAGATATGTCTTTAAAGTTCTTTGCAATAAAAAAATTACATTAAAAAAATTTGTATATAAATGATCATATTATTATACTTATATAAATTACTTCTGCATATTAATTATAAATAACTCTTATATATTTTTAAAATTATTTAAACCAATATAAAGTAAATATATTAATAATGTTAATAATGTTAATTATATAGTGCATTGATTTTACATACACTATTATTTCAGACATATCTATATTAATTGTATTAATTTGGAACATATATAATTATCAATATTAATTAAATAAGAACAATATTTTGATGACATTCTGATGTTCTAAATAATATATTATAATATATTATTTAGAACATCAAAATGTCATCAAAATATTCAGTGCTATGTACTGATTTAAAGGCTTAGCTTTCTATCTCGCCGTAAACACCCAGAAGATTGGTGTATGCATCCTCCTGGCCCCATGATGCCCCTATTCTGTAATCCTAGATCTGCCCCTGACATGCAATAAATGCTACAACAAATATAAGTTAAAGCAACATGAATTGAGTATATTCCAGAATATTTTATTTGGCCATCTATTGATCTTTTGATTTGTGTTGTAGGTCTTAATACAATCATCATAAGTATCAACTAAGCCTTTTGTTTCATTTTAGAACATAATCAATTTAAGTTTGCAATCCTCTCTATCTGTGATGTTATTAATCATATGCATTGTTGATAGTAATATGATAGCTTTTGAATGTCTGGCAACATATAAACACAAATATTATCAAAGATGGTACAGTGAAGTTAACAATCTCATAACTTCAGCATTTCATGTGGAATTTGTGTTTTATTTTGTCACATAATTAATTTACTCTCAGTAAGTGGGGCAGTGGAATACTAGTAAAAAATGTATCAGTCATGATATTCCAACTGAAATTGTGTAAATGTTGTACAAAATCTATAACATGATGAGACTCCCCTACTTTACAAGGTGGTTCTGTTCTCCCTAAGTAAATTTGAGAATTACAACTGTAGCCATTAGAGTCACAAGACTACATGACTTTATACCATATCATCTTGTTGTTCATAAACTGTTACTAGAGGTCCTGGAGCATAACAAACCTTATATTGGTTGACATACAGATCAAATAGTTCTCTTATTGGAGCTAGCTTATCTTTCATTATGCACATGCTGTATTATGCTATAGAGTAATGAAGACATGGGGGAGGAAAATGGATACATTAAAAACTCATAGGGGATAAAAATGATCATGTGCACTAAAATAACAGCTGTAAATATGTGTAATGTATTAGGGTAATACATTGCACATATTTACAGCCATTTTAAACTTTTTTAAAAGTTATATTTAATTGGTTATTCATTTTGAAAAATTGCAATTAAAATGTCAGTCTACTATATCATTTTTGGTGATAGACTAATTTGTTATAAAATTATTATTATTAATTATATTTTATTAATACTTTAATATTTTTAATACACTTATTTTGTTCTCAAGTGTGCTAACAATGGCTGTAAATATGTGCAACATGTTAGGGTTAATAAAAAGGTAACTATTTGTCTTACTTTTTACTGTCTATTTAACTGTTTCATTGTAAAAAATATGAAACTTGAAAGTGCATTTCCGAAATAGTGCTAAATCATCAATATCAATGTTATTTTTGTTAGAAACCTGTAATGCCTAATAATTCTAAGACAAAATAGCTGAGAAATTATCACATATAAGGAAATATATAATACCTAATATATAATTATTTACAAATATAAATATTATTTTTATATAATTACTTCTATATCATTACTAAAATACAGAATGTCACATCTTAATGTCAGTTAAAGTAAAATATTAAGAATATAACAAAAAATATGTCACCAAATATGAAATACTGTCATGAATTCTTTAAATTTATTTCAATTTTTTTTACTAGGTTGATGCTTAGCAACTTTCAAAACAATAAAAATATTGTCAATTATCATTTCAAAGTATATGTACAAAATAGCTAAAGAAGTTAATCAGAGTGTCCACATGTCAGGTAATTTATGAAATTTTGACATTTTAAAGAAATGTCAGTGAATTTAATTTTTAAACCAATCATTTTTAAGATGTCAGGAAATTTTGACAACTAAAGGGGAAATTTTTCTGCTGCAGATTCTATTATTTAAACAAAAAATATATATATTTTAAATTTTTTTATATGTATTGTATTTATTTAGACTGTACCGAAAAATGTCCGTTCAGCAAAAAAAGTATATATTTACATTTTACACAAAAGGAGAACAATTATTCACTATTAAATAATCAACAGGCCTCTGCTGGAAAATTGATCTGTTGTCTGGAATTTCTTTGTTAAATTTTCTCAGGCACCCTGTTAATCATGATCATTGGTGGATCCAAATGGGGGTGGGGGGTGTTAAGGGGCAGGGTAGCCACAGGTCCTTTAAGGTCCTTTAAAGTCCTTTTTTGGGATCGGTCCTTTAAAAAGTCCTTTAAAGTCCTTTTTTCTGAATATCTATAGGTCCTTTAAAACAAATTTTATATCAAAAAATTGTTTTAACCATTTTTTTTCATATGGCTTTTAATAATCTCAACAAATTCCGCTTTGCACATTCATCTTTTTATTACAGTGGTCTGAGGACTGAGGAGTTGGAGTTAGTTGAAAAGTCACTAAAGTAACATATGCAAAAAATTATTTAAATTGATTATTTAAATATTACCTATTATTATTATATTTATGTGTTGTAACAATTTGTTATCAACTTTAGCAAAGATAGATAATATAATACTATTTATTTAAACAAACACTTTTATAGTTAAATTTTAAGACAAATCATTTAGTTAGCTTGATTACCCAATGGGTCACCACCAATATAATATGGTAATTACTTTGAACCAATCCAGAGATAAATTTGTACTTTGACAAATAAAAGTTTAAAACTACTATGTATTGCATATATTGTTTTATGGTTGTTTTTAAGATAATACTTCAACAGTGCTATAATTAAATGCTGGTGGCCTTTAAGGGGAGGAGGAGGCCATTAATATATATATATATATTGTATTTAATGCATTAACTCATGAGGAAAAATTGTGGAAGGTGCTTAAAAAGGTGCTTAAATTCAGTCTACCTTAAATTATGTTCAATCCCTGTATGTATGATATAACAAATTTATTACAACAAAAATGTGTATTAAAAAGGTCCTTTCAAATCATTTCCGGTCCTTTAAAGACCTAGGCAAATTCCTGTGGCTACCATGGAGGGGGTTGCAACCCCTCTCTTATATATTAAAAAATTTTTTTTATAGGTTATTACAAATGAAAAATATATAATTACCTATTAGGTGTTATAAGTTCAAAAATTATAGATATGAAAAATTTACCATTTTTAGCACCAGATTCCGATTTAGAGGATAGGCTTGCCACTTAGTTTTTTTTCTCCAATCACTCTCTAAGAGAAAAGATGATGACTGGCCCATGGTTCAATGCTGGTAGTCTTTTAATAGTTATAAAAACACTTATGCTGCATTCACAACAAGTGATAAAGTTATTTATAGAAATTCTTAAAGTTGTGCTTAAGTCAGGGACAAAAACAGGGTTGCATGACTTTAAGGCTTCAGAAATTGAAGATAGCTTTTCTGGTTAAATTTGTACATGACAAACGAAACATGCAATTCAGATAGGTGTGCCTTCATTAGAGAGGTCTTCCTCAATTAATGTATCACTCTTTCGTGAAGGTAGGCAAAGTTGACTTCCATCATTTATTTTAGCAGTTGATCCAACATAGGAATTGTAATTTTCTTTTTATAATAATCTTCTATTATATCAGCTGGGATGTTAGTTCGATTTCCCTGGCAAGCACACATTCTTGGTTTTTCAACAATTATGTAATTTTTATTTGCACATTTCTGCTTTGGTAAACCAGTGATGCTGATAACTTTCAATATTTTCTCATATTTCTAATAACCTTTTTAATTAAAAAAATTTACACCAAATCAGGGTGTAATTAGACATTTAAACTTTACAATATATATTTGTTTTTATATATGTTTATAATCCATGAAAAATTATTTCTATATATATATTATTTCTATATATATATTATTTCTATATATATATTATTTCTATATTATATATATTTTATATATATATAATATTATTTCTATATATATATATTTCTTACATACATACAATAAGATATATATATATATCAAAATAATATCGATATTATGACTTACTATAACTATATTATACTTAAACTTATAATATCAGAGCGGCTGTATATAAAATAAAAGGACTAATAGTTTCAAACATATAATATTTTTTCTTTTTTAAACTTACAAAACATTTTTCTTTTCTTTTCTGCATTATTATAATAAATTAGTAATATGGTTATAAGATAGAACATGTATTCCTTATATCGTACTTGTCAATCTTCCTCTATTTAGTGGAAAACTGATATTTTGAGTTAATTTTTTAATAGTTCTTGAGCTTCATTCAATAATGGAATAACATATATTAATAGAGGGTAGGGATTTTTATATACTATATATTTATAATCTATTTCAATTTTTTAAACAGATTACTTGTTCACTTCACTCAATCATCATTAGTTTGACGTATTTATTCGAAAAAATATTATTGTATACTTACCTATATGAATTTTTGACTAAATGTATCTTATGCAATGAATATTTTAGTAAATAATGATTAACTATTATTATGAAATCTTCTATTAAATTACATTTACACTTGCAGATATATTTTATATGTTAATTTTTATAAATCAAAAATTTCTTAAACTATAATTTATCAAAAAAATTATACATTACATGATAAGCTCTTGTATGATACCACATGCATTCTATTTGGTAAAACCCAAGATTTTTTGATGCTCTGCAATAATCATATAGTCTACACTCAATACCTAGCCATACCATCTCAGAGATTGTTTTTAAAAAAATTCCACTTAAATAATCATAAAAAATTCTCAAACCTGTTATTATATTATGTTAAATTATATGAAACATGAACTGAACTTAAGGCATACAAAATAAAGCACATTAGCGTCATTCATATAGGCCCAGATATATAAATTTTAAAATTATTATTATGTTTATTTGTGTTATTTAAAAATATTAATATATTCCTAATTCAATTTTTTAAATGTACGTTGTATATTATAAATTTAGAAAATATAATGAGCACTGAATGTATATAATAATAATTATGAATTTTATAAAATAATGCAGATAAGTCAAATGTCACCAAATATTGATTTTAGATAATATTTTATAAAATGAAATCTAATAGGTATTTGTTATCTATAATGTGCACACACTCCATGTGGTACATTTATCAGGACATTGTTTGCACATGCAATTAGTATGTTTTTCCCTTTCGTTTTGAATGACAGATTGTACAGCATTTGTGATGTGTCTGATTATTTGCTGTTTGGGGTTTACCTGAGGAGTATGAATATAATAAGCTAAGTGGAATTAGAGAGGAGTATGAGCAGTGATAAGAAGATGTTCATAAATGTTCAGCCATCCTTCATAAATCCAAAAGTCAATTAGTTATCCTACAACATTGTAAAAATCAAACATCTTCAATAAAAAATGTTGGCTTTCCAACAGCATATGCTGTCAATAAGCAATTCTACTGTCCAATACATCATCAAGTACTCCTCAATATATATCAAAACACATAAAAACTGCTCGTAACTATAATAATTATATACTTTAATATGTCTTTATTATTAATTACCAAAAATTACAGCTTATCACAAAAAATTATTTTCGATATGAACATAATTAAGATTGTATAATTAAATTGTATATTGTAAATTGTATAATGTATAATTAAATTATTTATTCAAGCAGATATGGTATTTGATTTACTATATATTGTATAGAACACTTCGAAAATACACAATACATGAACATAATTAAGGATGAATGGTACTCTATAAATATCTTCATAATCAGATAATGATGATACTCATAAAACTTGTAAGAGAGCTCAATGAACTGAAATATTAATGAGAATTATAATTCGGTTTTAATTTTCTTTACAAATAATGGTCCTTTGCTATTGTAATTCATTTAGTATTCTATGTTGTTGTTGTCATAAGTCTGTTTCATATCTGATCGGGATTTTTGTCATTGTTTTTGGTTATTTTTTGTTTATTGAGTGTTAAATTATCCTTATGCTTCTTTTAATTTCTAACCCTTTGTCTATGATTGCATCAACTTTACAAGATATTCTTTTCTGGGGTTGCAGCTTGATGAAGATTGTGGTTTTGAAGGCCGTTTTGTGTGAACTCATTAGTGGTTTGCCTTCTGTGTATCTTTTTTGTCGGTTTTCTTTGTTATATAGTTACCCTTTCTTTTGATTTATATTTTATTATT
>JAUZND010006449.1:0-10760 GCA_034780555.1 Coelogynopora nodosa | reverse complement strand
ATAAAGTATTATCAGTAAATAAAACAAAAAAATATATTTGTAAAACGCGCAAGGACCATTTGCAAATGGCGCAGACTTGCGCCATTTACAAATGGTTGCGCTTTCTTTAAATGTACAAACTGCGCAAGGACCATTTGCAAATAGCGCACATTTGCAAAACGCGCACAACATTTTTTCAAGACAATTATAAATAGGATAGTTTTCATAGAGAACCCACGTTAGACAGTATTTCCGCAGTCGTAGTGAGAAGCATATTCGCAAACTTTTGGAACAACCTACATTTCAGAAAAATACGTAAGTTGATAACTTATTGAGAAATAAATTTATGACAATTTAACATTTTTTTGGATTTTATAGTATTTTGTACCCAATTTCTCAGGAGAGCGTTTTAAAGATAGAATGCATGCTAATACTTGGCAATACAATAATTCTAAATTAATTTTTGCGTATGCTGTACGACATCTGTCAGCTTAAATGTTTGGTGGAAAGAAAGACAACTTATTGTAGATGAGATATTAGTTATAAAAGAGCATAAATAGATCACTTTCAACTTAAAACAGCTCTAGCTCGAAATGATAAATTATGTCTAATGTAGTTCTTATATGAAAAATGTCCAAATATATAATTTGTTTCTAATTCTAATGAATACTATATTCAGATTCATTGTTAACTATGAAAATGTCTAAAAATACAATTTTAGCTCATTTTTGAAAACTTTTAATTATTTAAACTTTTTAGTTATGCAGCCTAGAAACATCCAACATCTGTGGAATTTAATAAAATAATCAATTAAAATGCAATATTGTAGGTCCACTGATAATTTCAGTAAAATAACCGTATACGTTTTTTAATATTAAATCAAACACCGGTGAGTGAATTTAACATTTTCAGTGGGTTTTGTGCTAAAATATAAAACTTGTGAGTGATTTAACCGAAAATATATTTGTATATATTATTTTGTGTATAAATTGTAGAAAGTTCATTCCATTGAAAAGCGTAGAACCCGTTATAAAACTAATTATTGAAAAATATACATTTAACGAAATGACTATTAATAACGTACATTGTATATGTGGGATATTTAACTAAATGACTAATAATAACATATAAGTGTTACATTTAATATAGTGTGACATGGAAATGAGAAACATTATAAATATGTTGAGTGTCAAAATTGACGGAAAATTAAGATACCGTTTGCATATTGAAGATACTCTTAATTTAATTTATTATACGTATTTTTATGATATTCATCAATTTGATTCTATTTGATTCTTTTTAAACGTGGGTGTCTTGTAATTATAAGTTTAAAAAAGTCATATTATTCAAATTTAAAGAAAAATGATATGATATTTTTGCAAGTTTCAAGTCACTTCAAACGAAAAATGCATTGAGCCTCACAGAACAATTTATTATGTAGATGTCGCGTGTACAAATTTGAATTCTAAAATATTAAAAATGACGTTTACGTTAATATTGCTATGTTTATATGTATCTGTTATCTGTTTTAGTGAGCTAAATATGTTGTGAGTCGTGATAGTGTAATCTATATTTTAATATATCATCGTTCTGATAAAAAGTTTACTTCTTTTTTGTGTAAATATGAAAACATAATTATTAGATATTATTAAAAAAGTGTATACATCGATAATGTATTAATTAGGCATAATATAGTGAAACGTATTAACTATTTGGTTTTTTCATTAGTGCAAATAATGCTATATATAGTCCACAGTACTGTATAAGATTTACTTAAATCTATTATATATAAAATCTATTATTAATTAAATACATATTTAAATGGATTGCATAGGTATGAAAGCATCTAGGTGTAAATTGAGCATGGTACTTTATATTGATTGGAAAAGTGGAACGATGGGAAAAGGAAGATCACTTTATGTGTGCAATATTTCTATATAACATATTTATTTTGTATTTTACTAATTGTAAAATGTCGTTTTATATTGAGGTGAATAATTTTTTATCGTTTTTCCTATTTATAGTTTCTATAGTGTTAAAGGTGCAAAGGATAGCATATACTTACGTTTATCATATACTTTTAAATACTTCTAGTCAAATTTAGTAACTTCACTGTAAAATATATAATTAAAAGTTAGTTAAGAGTTTTTAAGAATTTGACTTAAACATCTAATTTAACTATTTCGGATAGGAATCAGTTAAACATAAGTTTAATTAATAAAATACGCCCTATTATTTTATTTAGTGAAGATAAATATTACTATTACAACAAGGTGCATTTGAAGGATGGTATTCAAATTATCTTTTCTAATTAGAAAGTATAACTTTCATTATATAGTTACTTATTATTTTTTAAACATTTTTTTCAAAATTTTGTTTAAAATCCTATTGGGAAGACAACATGGTTCTCAAAACATAACTGACTATACTACAACATTTAGTTGTTCTGTTTTGATATCTTATAACAACGATTGCAAACAATTTGAAAACACCGAACATACATTATTTTATTCACATAATATGTAAATATGATTACCATCAAAGAAATAAAATACTAATATTCAATTTTTGTTTGACTATTTGTAATTATTATATACTATGGAATTCTAATTAAAATGACAAGGCGCTGCGCAACTTATGCTACAGTATCATATTAATATCAAATCTGGAAATGATGGTATCTTTGTAAACATATCGAACTTGTTTGACTTGATCATACCCACGTTAACTAATTAAACATTGCCCAATATTTTGAGGTCTTATGGATACCACATTAAAAAGAAGAAGTTTTTTCTATATTTATAACCATAAATACCCACCTGCTTCTATTACCAATACCACTCGACATGGGGGACTTTCGGGATATCCACTACAAATATGTGTTAGTATCCCTGTTGACAATAAGAGACGTTTATCAAGGGACAACACTATACTTTATATTGGGAGGGTTAAACATTTTGTTATTTCAATAAAACAAAATATGAATAAAGAGATCGGGCCTTTTTAAATTTAATATCGTGTTTTATGTTTTATAAACCTTTTACAGTCAAGTCAACTTAAATGATTATTTATCTAAAAATAATATACATTCAACTATTTTATTACAATTATGCTTCCAAAAATACTAAATAACATTTTAAAAGTCATTATTTAGTATCTTTGTATGCACAAAGTAAATTATAAAATATAGCGCCTTTGAAATCATTATCGACATTTTCCAATTACTCGATGATCATATATAATATTAACACACAATTAAGAATTAATTAAATTAAAGTATAACTTTAAAATGTAAGAATTAAGTCAAATGTAAGTATACAAGAGTTAACATAAACTTTGGAAATGTCAATTAATGAGATCAATATTGAGGTCCATCCACCATATTATCTGTTAATAACAGAGTTTCCTGTCCTAATTAGACGGCTTTCTCGATAATCTTTTGGAGTGTTACCCAGCCTCTCCATGCCAGTTTGCACTGATCTGTTATGTACTTTGAGGTCATAATGTAAATATCTCTTTTAGACAAGTAACCCGGAAATACGGATAAATATTGTGTTTAGACAGACCCATTTAGTTACATAATTGAATTTCTCTTGAATTTATCATCTCATAAAATACAAGTTGTTTACTTGCATTTTTTAACTATTTTTGTATTAGATTTACTGTGATTTTGTATTAGATTATTGTTATTTTAATGTCTAGAAAGTTCTAAATTTATTTCAGTAATAAAATTATTTTAAATAGTATGTTGTTTTGATATATGATTACTGAGTAAAACTATAAAAACAAAACAAAAACACATTCAGAATGAGAAAAGAATGTGTATTGATTCATGCTAAAGAATTATTCAAATAATGACTATATTTCAATAAATAAAAAATATAATTGTCAATGTCAATGTCAAAACACGTGTCAAACATCTGGAATAGGTACTCTTTCCACACCAACGGCATGTTCTTATAAAATGAGCACTAATATCAGCCATGTTATGTCAAATATAAGAGCGTGTACGTCAGACAAATTGGTGAACAACATATTAGGATGCATTACATAAGAAACAGGTACAATTATGTAATATTGATATGTTGTGCAATTTTTAGTCGTAACATATTTCATTTGCTGATAAAAATGTTAGTGTACAAATGGATTTATGTATAATATGTTCCAAATATGACCGCACCATGTTGACACTGTTCTACTGATTTAACCTATCAAATAAAGTGATTATATGTTAATAAAGTATTATAAATCTAAAATAATAAATTATACATAATCAGTATAGTTAACGAATATAAATAAAATAATAAGATTTATATATATTTGTAGATTATTCTGAATGCAATGGTTTAGATCATTGTTTTAATTACTAGTATAATTATTCCTTTCTGTGGTTCATGATACCATTGAAGAATGTTATCAATATGACTAAATAATATACATTTAATAATAAGTGGTATGTACATTTTTTTAAATATTAATTTTACCAACTTGGACAACATTTTTTTCCAAACATGATAATACTGCTTAATGCCACGACTATGATGCTATTATTTTGTATATTTTAAATTAAATATTAATTAAATTATATTATATTATATTCAAATGAGATCTGAGTTGAGAAGTTAAATGAAAGGTAATAGTAGCATCCATTAAATTAACTTATTATAATAAGTACCATTTTGTCGGATTACTTGTAATTAACAAAAAACTGTTTTAATATTTTTGAAAATGCAAAATACGTTTATTTACTTATTTAAATTCATATCTGAAACAATCACGGTGCGAATGAAATATAGTGTTTAAGCTTTTTAGATGATAAAATTTAAATGTAAACTTTAATATATTCTCAATAAAATATATAAGACAGGAAAACATATTTTTGTGGGGAAAATGTCCGAAAATATATATTATCAATATTATAAAACATAATGCTGAAGTAAATTATGTATATACTGTTATTCAGTTTATGATATAATTTATTGAATGAATTTCTAAAATTAATACACTTGACAATTACTTTGCCAATCATATAATATAAACTCATTTAACACAGTTTCAATCAAGTTTATTTAATCCGATAATAAGATTAAAAGATTTATTATAATATTTACAAACATTATACGGATGTTTAAAACAAATGTTATGACCTGATTATATTTAAGCTCTAGTTTAGAAAACTGTGGAAATAACTATATAATAAATATATACGTATATAAAGTAAATTTACCCAAAATGTTGGACTTATCGGATAATGAAAAGGGTATTATCCCACCCCCTTACCTATATAATGAGATCTATAATAGTTTGGTATATTTACATTATTAAACTCCTTGTATAAATAAGCTATTAGTATGGCATACGATATATGGTATTTGAGAAATTGTTAAATTAATGATTATTTTTTAAATTATTTTTAATATTCAAGGTAAATTTATCTTTTGTACCATAGATATGTTATATGAATGTTGCAAGTTTTAACTCCCAATATCATCGGCAAGTAAGAAAACTCAGGGGGTGGAGGTTATAAAATGGTTCAATAATAACTCAATATTCTCCATGGTATGTTAAAATATTTATCCGCTGAGTAACAAAAACCAGAATCCTACATTAAATCGTTCAATCAGAAACTTATTTTCATTATTAAAAAAATATTATACCCACCCACTAAATACGTTTTGAATACAACTAATACGTTGAATAAATTTGAAATTAAAATTTAAAAAATCGTTACGTATTTATGTAGGAAATAAGCGATCTAGTCGAACGCGAGTGATGGTTATATTTAGATAGTTAAAATTCACGAGAAGGACGGGATATGTTAATGTATAATAGTAAAACAATAATTAACTAAGGACAAAACTAACATAACTTATAATACGTACCTTGAGACTAATTGGAACTAAATTGATAGTGTAACCTCTTAAATGTATACATACTAGTAAGGGCAGCTAAAGGTATGGGCAGGAAACAATTGTTAACAAGCAAGTCTCTTTTGATACTTTGTCTACATGTACATATATGAGCATTCCCAAAAAAACAGTTTATCAAAATGTGATCACGGGACACACAGGAAGTCAAAGCAAACGAAAAATATAATTGGGGGAGAAGGGGGTACGTGTAGAGGGGTGATGTAGAGTCTACATATCTACTACTAATCATGAAATATGTATCATAAACATTTTCATAATTACCTATATATATATACATATGTACAAATAAATGATCATTACAAGAAACATAAAATAAATAACAACATATAACATTTTGTAAATATTACAATAATATGATGACATAATTCTTAACATTTACATATATATTTACGCGTATGCATACTTTCAATACATTTGCATTTGTATTTAAGGTTAAATTTACATTTACATTGTATTACCTATAGTGAAGTTTAAATTAAGTTAGTTCATTTATACGTACAGTTGAATTTAGCTAAATTAAAGGTTATCTGCGCAAAATTTGATTAAAAAAAATTAAATCATGTTCTCGAAAGAATTATTTATTGGTATTGAAGTTCATAATGTCAAACAAATTGCTATAGTCTGACTTTAACCATCCAGAACGAATCTAGTGTTTTTAGACAACAAATACATAAATGTTGTGTTCTAATATGTATAAGGAATGTATGACAATAACGTTAAATCTGTAATTCTCCACTAATTCTTTCAGTAGAATATATGGTTATCAACATTTAAAAAAATACTAATTTCTTTCCAATATATATATACAATGTTATGCGAAATAATTTTTAAATAATAAGTTATTATATGAGCAATGTTTCCCTTATATTTTACATGCATTAATACATTCAAATATATGTTAGAAACGTGTGGCTGTGTCAAACATGGTCTAAATAATGAATAACCATTTTCTGCCAAAATACTGATATTAATTAATAATTTGAGTATTGAATGCAACCGGATGTTGGTATCATATTACAGTCTTCAAACAAAACGCTTTTTCACTTTTTTCACTTTTTGTATTTTTTTAATCGTTCATGAATCCCTATTTGAGTAAATCATTCAACACGATATACACAGTACATTACTATGTTATTATAGAAAAGTGTTTGTGGGCTGCTACTTAAAACTATTTGTTAAGCAAACGTTCGTCTTTACTTACCAGCAACGGAGAGCGCAATAGACTATGAAAAAGATCCCGAAACCTGAACCAGTAGCTGTCCCAAGAACGACGATCGCAAATGACCACTGATACCACACGTCATAGCCTTTAACAAACATATATACAAACAGGTGTTTTACTATTACATTAACAGTTATTATATAATTACGTATGTGAATATAATTTGTAAAATGTTCCTAAGCATTTTACAATGATTTATATTTTTATTGTACTTGTAATAAGATAAATCACCCACTATAACAGATAATATACAATTAATGGGTGTTCAAGGAAGTAGAAGCATGTGATTCACTTTACTTGTATTTTCCCCCCTGTTATATATTTTGTACGTCACCCTAATATAGACCATGCACTGTTCAACGTACACTACTCATTCATAATGATTTTTAATTACTCATTGATTGCGATTAGAATACGCCAAAATCTAACAACGTACATACATCATAGATAAAACTGTAAATATATTCCTGATTGAACAGATGACAGATCAACATAGCATATTATCAAACATTGAAAACCACAATCCACATGAGTAATGATTCACGAAAGAATATGGTACATCCAATGAATATTGTTCTAGCAACAAATAACAACCGGAGTTACCGATATATCAATTTTAGGGGCGTGACTAAAACCTCGGATACATTTGCAAAAGAACAGTTGGTTTGTTAATGACATTATACAACACAAAGCTTTTATTTGTATTTAATCAAAATTACAATTCTTTTAGATATTTCACTTATCTGCGGACTAGTAATAGTTAATGTTAGCAAATATTAGTCAATTGTAAATATATATAGTGCTAGTTAATGGAATCTCGTATTAGTTAATGGAACCTAGTGTTATTAAAATTAGTTTCCGCTAAAAACCAACCCATCAATTAATTAAAATTTATATTACAAATCAATATGTAATCTGACTAAACTGTATATAATGACACTCATCCATTTAAACGATGTTTAAAAATCGAATAATTTAAATTTCAATATATTATGCGGGAATACCTACTTTTTTTGCCTATTTTTTTGTCCCATTTAAAACGATATAATTATATATAGGAACTTTTAATTTATATTTTGTACCTACGTATATTAAGCATAGTATTTAACAAATATTTGATATAATAGTATTTGACCTATATTTGATTACCAGTGGTAGTTGTAGAATTGAGAGGCTGGTTCGTCGTGTTTGGCGGGTTTGGCGGGTTTGGCGGGTTTGGCGGGTTTGATGGGCTCGGCGGGTTTGGCGGGTTAGGCGGGTTTGGCGATGACGGGACTAAAGAATAAATAAAAATTTAATGAAAAGCCTATTTTTAGTGTTATGCATATAATATGTTATGTTTTGGAATAATCAATATAATCATAATTTTTAACTATTGATTTAATATATATATATATATTTTAAATGAAATAATATATTATTTTTAAAAGCACTCCACTGATTTTTAAAATATAATTTTTGTTACTGTTTGAAAAAACTTAAATTTAGTATTTTTTAATCGACTTTATCATATATGATAAAGTCGATATATATATATTATATTACAAATATTTATTTTATTTTAAAACTACACAATACATTTTAGTTAACATATTCGTATAGCGTATGAATACTTCTTGAATCATACATAACGCAGCTAAAAACTGACAAATTTATTTGGATGAAAAGAGGAGTTATCAAGTGATGACATCAATTGTTTAATGATTACATTATACATGATTTCCATGGCCCCTTACATGACTAAATAAATAAATAATCAAATTATACACATGTAGGACAAATCAAAACTGTAAACATATGTTTAAAGATGAGGGATGAGCGTACTACTGACACATGCTAGAAACTACCTAAACACATATCTCTGACACCAAGAGCTATTTAATACTTAAATATAGTAACAAGATGGTCGTATTGTATGGCCCAAACATCACAACCCAAACCAGCTCTGTGTTTATGCCACAACCAATCCTTTCCAGTAGACTTCCAGTAGGCCTACCACTAGACACAACCAAGACTGTGAGACACCACTGCCCATCTATCTAGACATAACGATTCATACGAAAACCCGTAAAGAGCCCGTATTAACAGCCTCATGGATGGATCATGGACGTAAACGACTGCAGGACATTTTCACCAAACATGGAAACTAACATCACTATTAGGTGGAAAAAAACTGTCTATCTTCCTCAACTCAAGGGAGACCTGTTTACAACTACAGAAGTAGACAATATTGACTACAATCTCAGTTTTACTCGTGCACAAGACTCATTCCATGGAACTGAAATCTTCCTCTTCCAACATCTGGTCGCATGAGAAAGACAGTTCAACTGCAGAACTCATTCATCAATGTACACCATGTTGCACTGAACAGACTGGATCCTCCTCTTGTGCTTACCTAAGGTAACCCAAAAAGCAGACTGCTGGCTTGTTAAATTGAACAGGCATGTTAAATTTGACAAGTGCATGTAGTAAATGACCTTTTTGTTACTCAACTTAAATCCAAAAATGTATTGCTATAGTTATTATTATAGTTATTAAAATATATCTAACTATGTATCACGTAAAGTCTATTTCTACAACATATTAACTAATAATCTATTAATTCGAGATAAACCAAATTTGTTTGTTGCAAAAGTGGCTCGGTCAGATGAAGACCATGTTGGCTACTGACACACTCAAAGGGAGGATTGAACCATCTCCTGGGCTGCATACCATTCTTGACTTCAACAATCAAATACAGTACCAGAGGGCAGTGGTTCACTAAATTATCTACTTTCCCTCTTCTATGACCACGCCAAATATGTTGCCATGATTCGCCATTCCATGAATGTGATGAAGCAAACAGTGGAAATTTAGAATCCTCGTCAGATACCAATCATTACTGTGGATCAACCACTGCATGAAGCGGCAAAGCAATAAGTGGAGCTGGCTTGGAACCCTTGATGAAGAACACTTTATTGTTGTTGTTTGCTGGATTTCACATTGAGATGGCTTCACTAAATATACTTGCCGACCAACTGGATGGAAGTGGGTTGACAGAAGCACTTATATATATATTTGTTGAAGTTGCTACTCCTGAAACATCATATTCTTGGAATTCTTGGAATTCACAACGGTGACTTTATAAAGTTAACGAGTTAGTCGATAGACAATAATCAAATAATTATTAATAATGCTGACTTAAAATCTGAAGTCTTAGTCACTAGCTAAGTCACAACTTAATTCACACCATCGAAATCAAAATATGTTGCATTAATAACTTAGTTTCCAACTTTAATGTAGCAAATCAAATGTAAGTCACCTACTTTGAAGTCTTTGACACTTATGAACCAATGAAATTAGGTTATATCTCCATAAAAATGGTGCACTGAAAGAGTCGTGTCTTGTCCCCTCAGTTCCACTTCTGGTAAATCATCTTGCAGCCAGAGGTTCTGATTTATGTGCGATCAATAAGAGAGTACAATTTCCTACGGTTTAGATGACATGAGCCAGATTCAATCTTGGTTCTTGGCCTTGGTTCTTTACCAGTTGTGATGAACTATTGTTTAGAATATGGTTGCACTGTTCTATTACGTAACAATATTATATGTGTTTTGCTACGCATGTACCTATTTAATTGCTACTCACTA
>JAUZND010006448.1:0-10760 GCA_034780555.1 Coelogynopora nodosa | reverse complement strand
ATATTTGCTACCAATTTTTTTCAAGATGTTTTTTGTAAATTACCATTTTTGTACTTAAGAATCTAAATCCCCCTCAATTGCGTTCTGTCATTTGCTGAAATATACACTATACTTACTTACCCTGTTTGTCTAATACTCGATTCCCAGTTTTAATCATAATTTTGCAACACTAAAATACAAGTTATTGAAATATACGTAATTATTCATAATGTATATAATTCATTTGGTTTATGCGTAAAAGCGATCAAAATTGAAAAATAATACAAGTCCGTAAAGTTATATTATTAAATTGAAAACAAAATGTGGAAATGTACCAACTGCGTCACTAATACTTTTTTTAGCAATCTAAAAAACTGAACTATTAAAATAGTTAAAAAATAGATTTTAAAAACAGTTTAAATAAAAATGGAGGATGTAAAGTACAAGAGGAAAGCTTGATTTGTGGTCTGAGAATTGAATAATCATTTTGAGCAAAACTTTAATGTTAAACATTAAAACTTCAACATAAGACGTAACTAATGACAAACGCCTACCATGCTGGTTGTCCATTTCTCATTCTCTTGGTGTTGGCCTCGGAGAGCAGCTGTAATTTTTTACTTATAGAAAATGCTGCCAATACTTCGTTACAATTTTTCTGAAATGCGAGAAATAGAAACAATGAAATCTATGATAAATATGGGGAAAAAACTTTTGAAGAAATGGACGCCGTCGATCAATATATTTAAAGTTGTTTTTAAATAACTTTGAGCAAAATTACGGTCCCTAGATAAAAATTTATTGTGAATTGATTATTTTAAAAGTGACCATTTTTATATCACTATTATGTGATAATAACGTCCAAAGTAACTAACCAATCATTATTTTCTAGTCCAATTAATATTATAATCAGTATCAACAGACACCATTGTTTAATACATTAAAATTAAAACTTTTATTTTAAATACAATCTTAGTATCACTTATAATAAATAAATCTGGTTTTGGTTAAATAAGTTATGACATGGCTCATAAATTGATCGATTACGATATGAGCAAACGTACAACAAATGCATTCATATTTGTATTAAAAAAACTATAATGAACTAATCGTAGATGTTGCACCCATTATAATTGCAAAAGGCATGGGGAGAAGTCTAAATTTTAGAAGAGCAGATTACCCGGATTACTCCTGATAATAACGTTGCAAGACTTAGTTTCTAAATAAACAAATCCTGATATCGTGAAACATAAGTTAAACTTTTTTTACCCTGAACGTACCATATATGTATCAAATTCGAATGTACAACATTAAAAAAAATTAAGTGAATAAAATAAATGTGCCTTCTGATTATGGCAGTATTTACACCTGCCTAAACATTATCAAATCATTTATTTCTGTTTGGTTTGTCTTTAATAAAGCAAAATGTTCGTCTAAAAATGTTCTAATAACTTACACAGTATATGAATTCACCTGTAATGTTTACGATACAAAATATAATAGTGAAATACAGAAGACTTCAAGAACGTCTAATATCAATACAAAACTGAGGATAATAAATCTTCCATCGGAGAACATGATAACAATATAGGAATACCATGTTACGGGAAAATAAGAGAGGCTACATTCATTTGTCGCAACAAACCAGGTCTAAAATCTAGATATGGATTGGGCACTCTTTAGCAAAATAACTATGTACATTATAATATTTATTTTATTGTTATTTTATCAATACTATTAACCTATTGGTTTAATTTGTTATAATGAAATTCGATATATTGAAAAAAAAAATCATAATCAATGTTTTGAAGTAATTTCAAAACATTAAAAAAAATTCAGTAATTAAATAATATATATTTTTTCTTTTATTTGCACAATAGTGCTATGTCATGAAGTAATGTAGAGAAAAAAATTATGTGATATTCTAAGGTTTTTACATTGTTTATAATTATTTGACTATTTAATCATTTCAGATAAAACAAGTTTTTTTTGTATCTATTTTTTGACTTTCAAACATAATATAGACTACGTCTTTCAATGTAAAACATAAGTAGATAAAGTACGATGAATTTAAACATTCCAATCGATATGTTCGACCGAAAGTAAGTTACAAACAACCGTGAGATAATTTGACCCTCCTTACCCTTTGTAATTATACTGGTACAAAAGCGCTTGGTAATAAGCGAAAATAGTACCACTTATAGAAGGCGTTCCACGTTTACTAGACCAAAAACACGAAACATAGTGATTAAATGACCTAGAATTACAAGAAAGTAATTTCCCGCCACATCTATAAAATATAAATCCATATAGAATCGCACAAAGCGTAAAATATATATCTATCACAATGCTTGAAAAATCAAATGTCTCGTATTGTTTAGGGTGGCAAAGTGTTTTAGTTCAACTTACATCATAGGTAGTATCGAACTCCGTCAAACAGACATCTATAATCTCTTGAAACCAATCCGGCTCTTGTCTCTTCTCAGTTTGAAAGTGAGTTTCAAATGTGGTTCTGTAACACAGTTAAATAGTTGGATGAATGAGTACATTATAACTTTTATCATAACGTATCGTTCTCGTTCAAGGGCACTTATCTATAATTACATTCATCATAGTTACAAATACTCGCATAAAATAGATTGTGTGAATAAAAATTGAAAATAATTTATCTATAAACATAATTAAACAAAAGTAAATAATAAAAAAAAACATAATATATATAACTATTTGTAAGGTCAGTGTAGCCTATAAAATCGGCGTGTTGCGCCGAGATTTTTTAAGGTTTTACTAGCAAAAATGCATCTTATATAATTCCGCTCTGCAAAAATAAAAATAAGAATTGATGTTTAGTAGGTAGTTAACAATTTAATATGATAAACTTGAGGGTGGATGAAATAAAATGAGGGTGGATCAAAAAGTTCCAGAATTATCCAAAAATTAATTTATTAATGTAAAGCAATCATTAGTAGGTATTATCATTATACGAGTAACATGTATACTTATAAATGAACAAGTAAAAAACAATTATTCGTTTTTGGGCGGGGCATCGGCTCCTCTGACGGGGATCCCGCCTGGTCCAACCCAACCCAACATCATCTAAAGCACCATCGTCGCCGCCAACACTGGCGTGTCGATTCCATCTCCTATTCATTATAATCAGGACTTGAACGGGAGCTATTACAATTCAACACATCTCAGCGGAACCCATCATTACTGCACCAAACGATGTTATTGATTCCATTCTTAACGCAGAACCTGCAGTATTTTATCGATAGATCGTGGTTATGCCTCTACCCAGTCTGATCAGATGGATTTTGAATCAGAATTATGGTCAAATATATTTCCGAAAGCCACCATTAGTGCATCAAACAATGTAATTGATACTCCTGCTGAAGTCAATGCAGAACCTGAGCCACATTTAATAGATCGATTATGGACAAGTCTCTATCCTGATACAACTACAGTAGTATCAAACGATATGATTGATCTATCCGACGAAATATTGCATGATACAAGTAACCTTATTACTGACGATGTGTCCAACATGAAAGATATATTTATTAATTTGGTTTCGGATGATTTAGATACATCAGACCGCACAAGTAATTCCCTTGCTCATCTCGCCAAATAGTAACCACTACCTGTACGACCGACTCTATAAACATATTTAAATGCGGACAATGCAATTCAAATTTTAATTTGATCGAATTGCTGTGAATTTCCTTTTAGTGAAGGTTCTGCTCCAGTGGGTGGAATATCACCACTAGGCTGGGCGCTTCTAACACAGGCTTGGCATTGCCAGTGCCCGTTCCTGAGAGGTCCGTGTCGTTGGAGACCAGAGTAACTTGTTGACTCCGTTCTCCCCCAACGGGGAGTCACGCCCGACACCACGCGAAGGTGTCATAACATGTCGGACAAGTGCACGTTCGACACAGTTGGTCACCTAATTGTTTGTGAAAGACATCAGCATCAGTTTGGTTTTTCAGACACTGTATTGAATTGGTTTAGATTATACCCTGAAAATAGATCTCAGGCGGTTCTTGTTGATGGTTCTAACTCTCCATTTGTTCCATTACATTGTGGTGTTCCCCAAGCCTCAGTCTTGGGCCCAATATTATATTATTTATATACTACTCTAGTCACTGATATAATTTCGTCATATCATCTACAACACCAGATTTACGCTGACGATACTAATATATATATTTCCTTCCAAAGTGACACTTTAGTCTCCAGCGTTTCAGTTCTCGAGTTATGCTTATATAATGTATATGATTGGTTCAATTTAAATCGATTGAAATTGAATCCTGACAAAACGGTTTTTATATGTGGTACTGTCCAAAGATTGGGTTCTCCTGATTTTCAAATCAGAATGTCTGTGGGCAGACAATACATCCTTCTTCTAAAGTTAAAAGCCTTGATGTGACATTTGATAAATTTCTCAAGTGTGATATTCATATCAAAAATATTAGCAAGAACTCGTTCTTATTCATCAGAAATCTATATCGTATTCGCCATTTCATCAATGAAGAAACCGCTAAACTCATATTTTGTGCCTTTGTATTGCAATGTTTTGCTTGTTGGCTGTTCATCCTTGTTACTAAACCGACTTCAAAGAGTTCAAAATTCTTGTGCTCGGCTTGTTAAACGCTTACCAAAATAATCACACATTACATCAGTTACCTATTCGATTGCGGATTAAATTCAAAATTTGTTGCATGGTTCATAAGACAATTTTTGGAAATGCAGCAACCTACCTGAAAAGGCTTATTAATCCAGCTGCATCTTCATCTATCCCTGTTAATTTGCATTCTAAGTCCGCGGTTCGACTTCATCAACCCATATCTAAGGTGTCATCTGCATGTGGAGCCTTCTCTATTTCAGCACCAGCGGTTTGGAATTGTCTTCCACCAGACCTTTAATCTATTAATAATTTTGCTACTTTTAAATATAAACTTAAATGTAATTTTTCAAATAATATGTTTTACTTCCACTTTGATTGTACTTATACAGATTTTTTATGGTTAAATATATTATTATTGTAGCTATTAATTAAATTTGCTCATTTTAATTTTCTGCATAAACCCTGTCTGTAAAATATTGTTTCATAACAAAAAATCGCCGCTGCTGTAAAATCGAGGGCCACATCAGCACAGATATACAAATAATATACAAAACAGGATCATATAAAATAATTAAAGTCAAACATTTAAAGTGGATTAATCAATTTGGATGAAAGGATACGGACAAAAGTATGAGCATGCCACACCATATGTAGCAAAAATATCTCAAACGAAGTGGGAAAATTATAAATTAAAAGAAACAGGTAGACAAGTAAACACTTACAAGGTTTTTATGTAAAAATGTTTGGGATATATAATAAACCACTTAATGAAAACTACAATTGATTGCATCAAACATTAAAAATGAGCATACCTTAAAACAGTTTTGTATTCCCCCTTGAATTTTTTCAGTACGGAAAGTAAAATTTTTTCTTGTGATGACACTCTTTCTGGTGGTGCTGTGTTTACTTTAGACAACTTATTTTCTTGAGATGACTCTGTATCCTGTGAGGTCTCCATTATTATCTGAAATGAGCATAGACATAAGTTGAACTATACACTTATTTTATATATGATCGAGTGCATTTTAGAATCATTAAGCAACATTATATTGTGTTTTTCTTCTACTAATGAAATTATTAATGTAGAAAACATATTTTAAAATAATAAATGAATATTTCATTCTTCATTGCCTAAATAAAAACAAAATAGAATAGAAAAAACTGAAAATATCCAAGCGACTGCCAAATAACAAGTATGTGTAAAACTTGTTATGTAATATAATACTTGTATTAAGTATTTTTATTATATTATTCACTTCTAAAGAGGAAAAGAGAACATTGTGACTAGAAAATACAACATATCAATTGTACTTGGATATAATTGGCTATGGTTATAATTTATATATTTATTCCTACACTTAAGTTATACTTGGTACCACTAAAAAAATTACTTATAAATTAGGTACACAATTCTAATGATTCATAATTTAATCAGTTTTTTCCAGGATGGCAGGACTGTCTTTCCATGGCAATTTCATTTATTTTATTTAGTTCTAAAACTAACTACTAGCAAAATCAATGAAGATAGGTTTAACCAACACAGTACTAGATGTAAGATTTTTTACCATTTACCAGTGCAAGGGTAAAATAGATTCAATGAAAAAGCAATCAATTCCAATTATAGTATATATTTTTATGACATATTCATGTAACTAAAGGGTCATTCCATGCCAATTTAACTAAAGTGGTGTGGCACATATCTTCAGAATTGCTTCAAATTATTTTACTTATTAATTAGGTAACAAATAAGGACACATTCTCAAAAATATTGATTTTTGAGATATATATATATGATCATTTGAAATTTGGCCAAAATATGTGGCTGAAGAAATTTTTTGTAATTTATTATAATGTGTTTCTGTGAATTAGTTACTGCGTAATATTTTTAACTTATTATATAGTTCCCGTAATACATATAATTTCACAAAAAACAACAAGCATGTTTTTTAACAGAAAATATGTATGGCCACTAAAAATTGACAATTTTTTGCACATTAAGCAAATTTCAGCTATTTATAAATGATTCCAATGTTTTTAAATGTTTATTAGATACCATTCAAATTTGATATCAAACAATCAGTACCTAATGTAGTCTTCAAAAATGAAAACATCAGAGGTTGTATGTTACAACCAGATTTTATTCACAAGCAATTTCAAAATGTTTTGTTTTCAAAATATGACCATAATGGAAAATTTCAAAAGGCCTCTGCAACTCCAGTGACAGAGTATGTGGCAGTGGTAAATACAAGACTATGAACCAGGCTTTACTGATATGTGTTATACATATTCTTATTGATGTATTTAGAGTACTTTTATTTTGTTTAGATTTATCAGTGTTATGGCAAGTTCCACCACCATAACTCTCAATCCTGACAAGGTTGAAACTTATTATCAGTACATTAAATTCTATCACTAACAAAGAAATAAATACATTCATGCAAGTCAGCCAAACAAGTATGTTAATTACGACTAGCAGGCATACACACAAGCATGGCTTATAAGATACTTGAGAAATATAGACGTTACAGTATTCAATGGCTCATGCTGATGCAAGACAATGTTGGTGTTGAACACACCCAAGATTACAGATTAATCAGCACACTTTTAAGCTGCAAGCACTGCTAGCCAGGCAGACAAAATATATCGATTTTTTGATTACACTACAATCCAGGCATATATACCTAATTAACTCTCTACAGTTAATGAGACAAATGAACTAGAGGGCAGTAGATTTTTCTACTTGGCACTAGGAAACACATGTACATACTAGTCAGGCAGAACACAGTGGAGTCAGTGGAAAGGTGTATTGATTTTTTGGTAACATGACAACACAATTTTCCTAGTAAGTTCTCTTTATAAAGTTGGGAGACAGCCACATACAGTGAGAATAGTTCTGTTTAGAGAGCTATTCATTTTCTAAAGTGTATATGGATTTGTATATATTTGTTATGAAATTTGCATGTTACAGTACAAAGGTACTAAAGATAAATGCACCCTGACTAATACATGTATTGTCTTTAATGCCTGGAACATAATGGAAAGAGGGCTATATATTTGTGATATGCAATAAATAACAGGAACAACAATACAAACATTTTTAACATGCATGTCTAATTGAAAGTGTATAGTATACTATTTACAATAAAATTACCAAGGTTCACTAATACAGAAAAACACTTACATGATTATTTGAAGCAAACTTTACTATTAACTAAAATTTAAGTAAATTTAACTAATTTACTATTAACACTTTAGTTATAAACTTTAAAGATACACACAATATGTATTAGGCTTGAGTTAAAAGATGGTTCATATTAATTATAAAGAAATATTAATTTTCAAATTTTCTTAAATTATATTTGATCTTTTGTTTAATTATTAATTTTTCAAACAACAATAAAAGAATATTAAATTGTCACAATAAAGAACAATAATAAACACAACTTTCATAAAGCTACATTAAAAGTTATAGTAAATTTAGCTGTCTATCTATACTGTTTAAATTGTTTGACATATTAATAATCAAGTAGAATTCTGGAAATAATTCAAATTTAAAAATGTTTCATTTACTTTAAAACTAGTAGATCAATCTACTAGTCTTATTTCCCATCATTATTAAGTAAACAGAGATAAAGTAAAAATAATTTCTATTTAAATTTAATAAACTGAACAAAGCAATGCTTTTGATTTATGTTTAAAAATAGTTATGTTTCACATATTTATAAGTAAGCTTCGCTTATGCTCAGCTTACTTTAAATACTTCAGCATTACTATTTTTAAAGTAAATAAAAAATATCCCTTTGTTCAGTTGCCCTATATACAAAGCAAGTTTCATAATATTATGAAAAACCATAATTATTATTAATGATAAACAATGAAATATACAGATTAAAAATGTTCTGTAATTTATTCATAACATTCATATAATTAATAAATGCTGTATGTAGTTAATTGAGTGACTAAAGAATGGTATATGTCTAGAAACATCTAAAAATAACAAGATGGTTACCTAACTACATACATGGGTCAGTTATCATACAGCTTAGTACCTGTTGAGTAATATAATGAGACAACATTGTCAGTCATACTCTATTAATCATGTGGTTTCTGTTTATCAAGCATTAAATTGGAAATAAGTTTTTATCAAGTTTTTTTATATGCAGGGTGCACAAAAGTAACCAAACCTAAAATATTCATGAATAATGGTTGTCTATGCCTGAATATTCATGAATTATAAAGAAAAGAAATAGATGTCGTTTACAATCTTTGTATTTATTAAAATAATACATTTAAACAATTGGAACAATTAATGTGTGAAATATATAAGCTTTACAAATGCTCAAATGGTGTTGCTCAGAATCACTGCAGTCTTTTAGACAACATACAACACTGTGGCAAACCTTCTTAGAAAGGTCGGGAGAAATGTTGTCCATACTTGTTGAATCTGGATTTTCAGTGGATTAATGGTCCTAGGTTTCACTGCATGCACTTCATTCTTCAAAACGACCCACAAAAAGAAATCTAATGGAGTGAGGTCCAAAGAGCGAGCTGATACCGGGAAGGTTTACTTCTTTTGTGATGATATCATGGGGTTTTCATCAGACCAATAAATGCAGTTGTGTTTGTTAATATGGCCATTCAACTTGAAGATAAGCAAAAAATATTTTGCAAAATTGTAATCTCCTAATAGGATTATTTTCACTTATAGCATGCAAGCAGTGTGCTATTAACAAAAACAATTTTAACATTTTTCAGGGCAAAGTAATGTTAAAATTTAAATTGGTACCATGTATGTATTTCTAATATATAGAGTGCAGGGGCATGTCAACATTGATGTAATCTAAATGGTATCAGGACAAAACGTCACCAATATTGGTTACATTATATTTATAACACTCTCATAATCAAATAAATGTTATGTTTTATGTATAATGTTAGCATCATAAAATCTTTGAACTATTAAATGAAATATTTATGTTTTGCAACTAATAAATATATATACAGATTAGATTAAAATTGTCACTACGGCGAATGCGTGAAGTTCACTCAAACTGACCATTAGAATTTCCCATAAAAATAAAAAGTATCAGAAAACGTTGTTGAATTACTGTTAGTATTATATTGTATATAAATAAGTTAAATAATACTCAAACACATTACTAGAAATAAATACAATAAAAAAAAACTCTAAATTAGTATGAGTGCTAGGTAACATCCTAGTACCACTGCTGTTATTAAATATGGGGAATTACCTTAAATTAAAGTCAGGAAGAGTAGAGACTGGTAACTGGGTGGGGTGATTTGACTGGGTGTGACTTGATTGACCAGATTTGAATAATCAGGAGTGGAGCGGTGACCAGGTACTTGGGTTGCCTTGGTAATTTGGGGAGGTATTCTTTTATTGGAGATTTGGCAGAGGTCTTCATGGTTGCCTAGGATTGTCACGGTTCTTAGGTGTGTTCAGTCTGTAGGGTCTGTTGGGTGTGTTGGTTGTCTTGGCAGTGTGGGGTCTGTCAGGTCTTGGGTGTGGTTTATCTTCAGTCGGTTGGGTGTTGGTTGTGTTCAGTCGAGTCTTGGGTCTTGGTTGTGTTCAGTCAAGTCTTGGTTGTGTCCTCAGTCTGGTGGTGCTTCTGTTCATATTCCTCCAAACTGGCATTCTGTCGGTAATCTTATTGGCCCACCAGCTTCCTCGAATCGGGACTGGTGATTCCTTGCTTGGGAAACAATCTCTCATCTTGCTGCTCACCTGCTAGTCACTCCTATCTTACCCTGCCATATGGTCCATCAATTATTCTCTTTCCCCCATGTGACAGGTAAATTGGGCTTCCAGCTCCATTGGCATTGTTTTCTGGCAGCTGGATATTGACTCACTGGCAGCCTCAGACACTGCGCATGAATGCACATTAAGGTTTGTGCAAGGGCAAAGGATTGGGGAACAGCTAGGGTTTGATAGGGGATTGGTCTCACTCATTCTAATTTATTGTTTAGTGTACAGCAGTGTCACTAAATCCATTTTCCTAATTTTATTGGCCAAGCTTAAATTTTCAGGCTTAGTTAAAATTTGAAGAAAAATATTAATACACAAAGTTATAGGTATGATTAGTTCAAACAACTGGTATTTTTAATAACAGAAACAAGATTTATAAATTGATAAAAAATA
>JAUZND010006447.1:0-10760 GCA_034780555.1 Coelogynopora nodosa | reverse complement strand
CATATATCGTATATTCGTCTATATCGTACATTTTTATGTGGCAAAAAATAATACGATATAGGCGAATCCTACTGTATATATATTATATGCATTATATATTAAGTATGCAATTATATACATCAATTATAACAGTCTAGCAGATAAGATAGTCTTGATAAGTAATGACAAAATCACACAATCAGATATGGCAAACTTCACAATAGTTCAAAATCGTTAATAGAAATTGGGGTCCCAGTGCGAAGCTCCTAGTCAGTGGAATATGGGGACGAAGACAGCAGAACAATTAAGGCACAAGGATATGATAAGCAGTATCAAAATAGAATTTTCACACGTTTTATAATTGCACACACACAATTATATTAATTAAATTAGAAATCTTTTAGCGAAATTTAAGTTTTACCAATTCGGTACTGCTGCTTTTGAAAATGTAAATTGAATAAAGAAAATATCCGGAAGTAAAATTTAGAAAAATATACAAAAATACTACATATTAGTATATAAAAAAGACAATTTTATATTGAATAATAAAATATAACACATTTTGATAGATTTTACTTGATTAATTATACATATTTAATTAGTAACAGTCAATGTACCGTACTCCAGTTCTCCCTCTCAAAAACAAGAAATAAAATATCAATAAAAATATTCAAATACAAACTGACAGAATGTACAAATAGAACTTTGAAAAAATCAAATAATGTAACTATAATATTGTGCATGTGTTATAGGTAGATAGGATCTTCACACGTTTTCTTCACACTATTAGGTTCATAGTAATTATGAACATAAAGCGGGAGATTGTACCACCTTAGCGGGATAGATAAGATATAACAGTCATTTAAATATGGAACTGTCACGTCAAAAGTGGGATAGTTTTGCAAACAAAAAGAGGGCCAGCTAACAATAAAATCCCACCTGGAAGAAGGCCCCATAGAAGCGGATGATAAAAGGTGAGTCACAGCGGGTAAGAATGTCTAACTCGCCGAGTATCTGGCGCTGCACCTCCTCCGTGAGGTCCAGGTCAATAGTCTTCACTGCGATTACGGTCTGCGAGGCGACATGGATGGCCCGGTACACCCGGCTGTGGCTGCCCTGGCCCATCTCGCCCAGAAACTGGATATCGGTCGGCTGGACACAACTCGCCTGCGGTAGGTCTAGTAGTTCCTGCTTGGTATGATGGGGCGGGGTGGGGGTGGGGCATTGGCCCTCGTTTAAAGGTACTTGTGACATGACAGTACTTGTGGTGAGAGGCACTTATATTATAATCTTCAATCAGAAAAAATATCTAGAAAACAGACATACGGCAACAATATTTTTGGGTGTCTTGGATGATACTGTCGTACGATACATTGGGAAATGGTATCCATGAGAACATAGTTTTGCTGTGTAAAAAAACTAATTAACCTTACAGCCAAGGAATATAAATACTAATGCCAAAAATGAACGGCAATAAGTCATTCCTTTCTTTTACTGAAACCACATAAATGTATTAAATTTGTTTTGTAATTAAATTAATTAAATTATAAATTAATTTCGTAGTTTTGTAAATGCTGTTTTAAATGATATTAATAACTCTTTTTAAGTTATATCAAACATATTTGTCTTTCTAAAATTGCAAAAGCACAAAATGCAGTTTACTAGATTAGTATTTTGAGACAACTTTAAATTGTACACTCAAATACCAAATTCACTAGCATTGGAAGCCATAATGTACTGGATAATTACGAAAAAAATTAACCAAAGTATACACCCCCCCAAATTCATATAATATAAATATTTATAATTGAATTGTAAATTATTATAATGGAATAAACATATAGGTTAAAACAGATGGATTTCTAATTGTTGGTTATCTAATCATTTCTTGTTATAAACAATGCTAATAAAAACTTGGGCCAACCACTGCTGATTATATATTGATTATCAATATTATATAGTTGTGTGATGTGGGTCAAGAACCGCCTACCTGGGGGCCGGCGGGCACAAGACTGGCCGAGGTGCCGGTGGACCCCGAGATGTCAGGACTGGCCACGAAGTCGTGGAGGGGCTCCTCAATGCTGGTAGGGGAACTCAACCAGGGGGTCTCGGACGGGGGGGCTGCCGTCTCACTCGTACGAGGACACACCTGTAGATAAATGTTGCTACCGGTAAGTATTCGTATAGTGAATATTGCTATGAATATGTAAGAATAATGAAAGTTGGTTGCTTTTCATGATATAATGCAAACCATCATAACCTAATATTGACAACTATTTTGACATCAATACAGAGACAAATATCATTTTTAATTGTAGGTTTAGGTAGAATCGTAATACATATAGTATTACATCAATAAAAAAAAACTAAATATAAAAACTAATAATGGCCAAATAGTTAAGAAACTTTCATATTAAAAAATAGTTAAGTTTACATTGTGTATGTAATTTAAAAATAGTGTTCATTAAAAAAATAGCTTCCTTATTTAAAAATTTCGAGTATTAACGATAAAAAGGTATCTATTGTAAATTTTAAAGTAACTGCTTAATATCTTCTAATGAATTGTTCAGGCATATTAAATAAATATTACAGGCATACTGTTATTAAACAATCTACAAAGTAATAATTAGCCAATTAATTTAAAATTGAATACTTTTAAATCAAATATTTGACTAATGGTGAACCGGCGTAATTTTGATTACCAATTTTAACTAGCTAATTAATTTGTATTTGATCGTTATTATTATTATTATTATTAGTCAAAGCAAAACTACATGGTAGATTTGATAACTTGTATCCTGTATGTGATATTTAAAAAAAACTGTTTACAGATTTATCATTTAATTATGAGATTTATATGAATCTCATAATCAATTCAGTAAATTATAATGATTCAAAACGTAAAACTATAGCTGAGTAATTATTGGCTGCACTTCAGTTTGATAATACAATACAGCTAGGCCTAACCACCTATATTCACTGGCCACTTAAGAGAAACGAATCGTGTCATGTATTTCGCTCTTATTCAATATCACGCTTCAATGAAAAAGATGGCAAGTAACTAACAGCTAAATCCTGCAGAAATAATAACACATTACAAAAACGTGAAACAGGTATCGGACATAATACAAATGTATAACAATGCTAGAAATAAAATATATAAATCTATGGGCGATATAAACTACTATCAAAGTAAAAGTGATAACGTTATAGTATAAAATATAGTATAACAGACAACTGATAGTATTACTGGTTATTGTTAAATAACTTATCGAGGAATCTATTTGAATTTAAATAACTAAATTTGAATTTGCAATAATTGTTCCAATTGTGTTCGAGAACTCAGTTTTGATAAGATTATTTATAAATTGTTTAAAATTGTTATAAATGTATTTACCAATTGTCTCATTCACTCCATTGATCTTTAAAACCACAAAAACGATTTTTAAGGTTAAGAATACTAAAAACAACTTAACAATATTAATTCTAAAAAACTACAACATTAAAAACAATTAGTGGTTAACGAAATAAGTTGGACAACGAAATATCCGTCTGAGCGCCATGGGTCAAAACTACTGAAAAACACCAGTATTTGAAAAATATAATTGTTACGAACAAATAATACAAAAAAGTATGTTGAATAGACGAAAGGGATAACTAACATAATATAACTAAAAAATAAGTTTTTGATACTTTCAAATGTTAATTAGGACATCTATTTTTATAATTTAATACTTAATCGATAATACTATGTATATTTTAATGGTAATACATAAATATATATTTAAAAAAATACATTTGCATATTTTACATTATAATTATAGACAAATATGAAATTGAGCTAATTACCTGGAGTGGTAGTGGCGGACAACCCTGACGTTTGCTATCTTCGAGAAGACCACTGTAGCAGATGAATACAGATTCGAGATCTACATCATTTCTCACAATGATAGTATCATCATCATCATCGAGATATTCGAAGAAACAGACACGTGGGTCGTCAAGACTCTTTTTGAGCAAAGAGATGACAGTGTCAAATGTGCTCCGCGGTGGAACCAAAACGGTCACATTGTAGTCGGGAGGGTCCCGAAATACGCTCAGCTCCATACGTCCGATTTCAACAGTATTGATTCGTCTAGAGGAACCAAGATTATTTTATGGTTATGATATGCACATACGGCTGCCATTTAAATGTAAAAAAATAATTTCAATACTGATATTAATCTTAGACAGTAACCCCTTCAAAACAATCAAAGGTTATAAACCTCGTCAAGAATCTTATCTGTATTTTCATTAGAGAAAGTCATGGCACATATTAATTATGTGGTTACCTATCTGGTATACAAAATTGAGTATAATATATATAATTTTTGGATTCAATGGAAATTGGTATGTATTGTTATGCAATGTATGGTATAGTATATGTAGGATTAATTTAGAACAGTAAATACGTTTTCTGTTTCAGGAAACTTTCCTACGATTATTTTAGACATATTTAAAAAAATGATATAGTTTCAGTATAACATAAAATATATAATTAAAATTTGTAACGGAAAAACCGCCAAAATAGTGATAAAAACACACTCACTTTCCTTCGTTCTTTCATTCATTCAAACCCAAGAAGAAGTGAACCAATTAACCTTATTTTATAATACAGTTAATCGTGTGCAAAATAATCAATAATTGATATTATATTACGATAACATTAATTTTCGGGATAATTAAACAATATGTTGCGATATCAAAATCTATTACCGGTATTATCTTCAAATTAGAATTAACATTTTAGAAAGAATTTAGTTTAATTATGCTGAATATTATATCAACGGTTATGATATCATCAATAGTTGACAAAGTTACATTTTTGATTAAATTAATATATAATTACCTTCCCAAACATTTGATATTTTTATTGATAAGTATACGATGCATGTTATATTAAATTATGTAACTCATAATTATGGTCAACTATAGTGACAAAAACGTTGTAAATTCAGTCAATATTATGATGTTCTGATAAGTTGTGTAACTTTGCCGTTCTGTTGGTACTATTTCTCAATAGGGAATGGTAGGCTACAACGTTGTTAATTTAGGCAACAAGTATATAACTATATATTTTATTTTGTTTTCATCAAAAAGCTTATTGAAATACTATAACAATTGAATAAATAATGTAAAGATGACTATATTAATATTAGCATTATTAATTATTAACAGCTACATAATCAATTTAGTGTAAATAGCATTTACTGTCAATACCAAACTGTGTACCGACCTGGTCACTGTGTTGAAATGGCCATAATACATGTCACGGATAACATCTTAACAAAAAATAGACCCAAAGAAATCGATTCCTCTGGTTTTTTAGATCTGTCCGTTACTTTTGATACCATTGATTGAGTGAATTTGCTAACACTTCACGTAACTAGTTGGTATTGAAGGAAATGTGTCTCTATGGATTAATGACTATCTATATCATGATGATTTCCTAGTGTTACTGTAAACAATATAAAATCTGAGTCACAAACTTTTCTTTATGGTGTGCCTTAGGGTAGCGTACTAGGACGCTGATGATAGTCAAATCTGGCTCGAGATGAAAAACCAACAAAATAAAACAGTGTTTGCAAGACATTTATAAATGGATGTCAGCTAACAAGCTCAAACTTAATCCATCAAAAACTAACTTCATAGTCCTTTCAAACAGCCCTCTTGGTGAAACCCTATTACACTCCGTTTTAATGAACTTGCAATTGATAATATTAGTGCGTGCGGAATTTTGAAGTACTTTCGAGTCAAAACTTACATTCAGTGCTCATATTTCAGAAGTCTGCCGAGTCTGTTTCTACTGGATTCGTAAACACATGTAATTTGTATTAATGAAATTATGCTGTAACACACATAAATAGATATACAATTTATTACACTAAAATTAAATGTTATTTTTATCTAAAAATTAACCACCCCAGTTTACGTTTGCAAATTTTATTTGGAAGAAAGTTATAATACAAACATTTGAAGGTTGACTTTATTCCTAAAATTAAATGCTATTCATTTGCAAAAGTGTCTAAAAACTCTACTTTTTACATACAGGACTCCCTTTCCTAATACTTAGTAATAAGGAATTAGTTCTCAATTATTGACATGTGTTTAGGACCAGTAAGTCTGAATAAATCAAATATTTATCTAAGAAATCGACAATGAAGTCATTATAAGTTTGTTTTAGTTGACATTTTCTATTTAAAAAATAATGGGAAAGTGGTTTTCTAGAATCCACAAAAACAGGCTTCTAATTAATATATATTTTTGTTATATGATTAAGAACTTCTATATTGCCGGATTTAGTTCCAAAACTTTTTTTGAATATATAATTTAGCCTATACGTTTTAGCTATGTACGTAAACTACATTTTAAATGCCAAAATAATAAAGCAAGCAGAAATAAGTTATACAAACTGTAATTATAATTAATATTATATATATTTAATAATATTATATCATAAATATTGTTATACATATGTAATTGTTAATCTTAATTAAAAATGACAAAACTTAATCATATACTTGATCTGATATTCCTTAAGAAAAGGTTAGTAATATATTATTTTATTGATGACTATATTTGTGAATACATGTATGATTATAGTTTCTTAATCAATATGATGTTTTGTTCAGTTGAATTGTTATTAGCTCTCAAATTGCACACAATCAAAAGCAGATGGTCTAAACCATTTACAACTGCATCATTATTTTTAGTGGCATATTTTACTACAATATATTACTGCTATAATGGACTCACTAATATAAATAAATAACAACTTTATCAGTAATAGTCTATTAAATCCATACTGCATTATTTACATATCAGCTACAGGATCTTTATAAATTAATGCATAATACCATTTTAGAAATAAATTATATTTATTGGAATACAGATGCATAGATAAATGGGACTTAAAATTATAACTCAAAGATGGGTATGATGGAAGGGAAGGAAGATTGGAGGACAAAGACCGACTTAAAGCGATTTAAATGGCTTTTTGCTACAGAAATTTGGGTTCACAATATGAAAAATAGTTTTTCTTTTATGAAGAGCTACATACACAATCAAGGGGAATCTTTTTAGGTGATCATGGTGGCCATTCCAATCAGCCCCACTGCCAATTGAGACATTTTAATTACTGTAATCTAACACTGATACACAAAGAAAATAATGCAAAGCAGTGCTATTTTGCTGTTAAAAGATAAAGTTAAGATGTTTAATTGGTGACCACAGCCAATCATTTAGTATTGTAGGGTAAGATGGCATAAAACTCGTCCAAAAATGAGGACCAATATTTCCATTTGAGTGCACATCACATATAACCCGAGGATCAGCTTTCAATTTTTTTTAAGTTTCATAAAATTTTACATAACTATAAAAATTATACTAATGTAATGCATGAATGAGACATGGAATGTTTGCAGTGCCACTAAATCGAGTTTTGTGAATTTTCGGTCCACAAGCTTCAATTTTCAAAACACTATACTTGATTGAGCATGTGTAACTTAACTTTTGAACCCGAAAGAGGCGCTGTTAAAAAAATTAAATCTGAATACAGAAACTAAAGGTACCATTAGTTTATGAGCTTAAATAAATTGCTACGATTTTTCAATTTACAGATTTTCTGATTACATTTTTTAAACACTAGTTTATACATACATACAGATTATCAAGCTCTATTTTTCTTTAGAGATATTACTAATCCTGGTATTTTTAATAACATAAACAAAATTATATTAGGAAGTGAGTAGATTTTACTATTAAAAAAGAATAAATATATCGGTACATATGATCATATCAAATAAAATTCTCGACATCTGTAACTTAATACAATGTAACATTTTCAAACAGTGAAAATAACTATTATTATTAACTTTATATGTTTTCCTTCTACTTTAAATAACAAAGTACTTCTTTGTAATATTGCTTATTTGGATGGTCGTTTATAATATGTTTATAATATATTTTGTATACTACATTAATTTGCCGAACGTTTACTTCATAATAAAAATGGTTGATTTTGGATTATTATTTGATAGAGTTCCTTTTTGGAGTTATTTTCTTCACAATTAAAGCCTGCTGCATTCTAATATGTCCGTAAAAATCCATAAATTGTCGTTTATTGAATAATATATTGCTATATATATATATTAAATTTGTATTTCAATATGTGGTAAGGTTCATATAATTATAAAAACATAAATGGCTTCTTAGAGAAATTTTAACAAGTTTTATTCTGAGTTAAAGCCTGCTGAATGCTACTGAAGTCCCTGAACATTGATAAAAAGACATTATTTGAAAAGATGTATTTCCACTTTTTTTAAATTGCCATCTTCAAAATCAGTAAGGTCCCCATGTATTCATAAAGATAAAAAAGTTTTCAGAGATTTTAATGACAAGCTTGTTATAATCCAGAACACCGCGTTCACTCATGTTGGAACAGTATTTCCTTTAGAGACTGCTTTCCAGTATTCTGTGAAATTAGATGTTGTTGAGCATGAGTTCTGCAATCAAGTCTCGACTTCCAATGTGATGAATTCAGTAGGGTTGATGATAGTTGGAAGCTCCAATGCAATGATCATTAACCCGAGATTCGTAATGAGGACTGCTTTGGTTTGCAGGTGAAAAAAACGTAGGTGATGTCAGAAATCGATTGTTAAGAGGAAATAATTATGTAATTATATTATAAAAAATTCGATCTTACTACCGGCTCATTTTTTGGGCCATGTGCCCATTTTTCGGGCATTCGGGCTGATTAAACGACACAGTGTTTGGTTCCACATATATCTGTGAAATAGTTTTTAAAATTTATATGTAAAATAACATTTAAATCATCAATTAATGGATTTCACTATTATAGATATATTGAAATCCCCTCTGTTATAATAAAAATGTTACATACATTACCAAAAAAAGGTACAAATGTTTTTCCTACATAGGTCAACTAACCTATTAAGAATAAAATACTGTGAAAGCTAGCATATACAATATGTCCACATTGTTTATGCCTAAAATATTTTTGTTTTATGAATAGTATCTCTGTGCATATATGATCATCATTACTTTTTGTTACATACATTACCATAAATGGAATGTTGATTAAAATTAAATATACTTACTATAGTTGTTATAATTTACTTTAATTGTTTTGCTAGTAATAAATATGTACTACAATTAAAAATATATATTATTTAAAAAAATATATGACTATTAATTAAATTTATTCTCATATCAATTGAAAGATATATAAAAACAATGAAATAAATCAAATCAATAAACAAAAAATGATTGTCTATTAACTATAATCAATTAAATATATATATAAACTATTTACAAATAAAATATTTTATTTTTTTAAATTACAATTAAAAGTGCTCTAGCTAAATCTTTGTTTTACTATTAAATAATATTAACTTCTTATATTTTGTCATCACTTCAGAAATCAAGTGTGATTCAAATATTGTCCATTCTATTGCTCCACTTATTTTAGTAGAGGGTGGATCAACACAATGTGAAATATTTACTTTAACATATGCCTTCTTGTTTTAATTAATGAAATGTCTATCATTATTATATTAGCTAAACATATTATGTATTCTAAATATTTATGAGAGTTTAGACTAATCATTATTTTAGAGACTTAACATATCATGTAGTATATCTATTCCCAACATTTCAATCAATATTTTAAAAGTTTGTAATGCAAAGTTTAGAATATTCCCAATTTGATACTGAATTGGAAAATAATGTTCTAGATAATTTTATAATTATTATAGTAGTGTTGTTAATCTTAATATCACCATAACCAAAATTCATAGGGATGACAATTTTTAAATAACAAGGGCCTACTAATATTTTTTAATTAAAAAAAGACATGGGAACATCACAAACACTCTGTTGTAACAAAAAAATATGTATGTATGTCACATAATATATTATATAGTAATATATGTAAATACCTATGACGTATATAAGTTTTGTGTATATTTCATGTTTTATAACTAACCTATAATTAAATATTTGTGTCACACTATTATGAATATTATTTTTCTAGAGAAAGTTGATGAAAAGGCTTATTTTAACATATAATATGTCAAAAATATTTATCATAATTGTCATGTCGTTTTTGTTACATATGTTATCATTATATACATTACTATCAGTTTATTTAGATAACAATAATTTGATAATCAATATTTATTAATACAGATAACCATAAACAAGTAGAAATGATACTAGTATCATAGTAAAAAAATCTAATTGATACAAGTTATAAATTTGCACATTAAATTTATTAAAAAAAATTAAAGTATTATATGTATATTTGTGGCTGTTACATATGTTACCAAACAAAAATTAATATAATTCAATAGGTATATAAATAACATAATTTTTTTCCTAGTGAATAATCATAAAGGAATACTATCTCTATTTATGAAAATAATTAATTTTATTTTAGCAATTGTAATATTAATGTAATGTTAAATAATGTGTGGAAATATTACATACATTACTATATGGAATTTCCAAAATATGCAATTACATGTATGAAATAATTTCTATAGAATTCATATTATATTTAAATAAGCTATTTATATTATTGTTATTTATATTAAAACCAGAGTGCAATACCACAAATATGATGCCAATTCCAAATTCAGGGTGTCCCAAAATATATGCACCATAGGGAAATATTAGAAATGGATTGTTATTAAAATGGTTATATAAAAGTGTTATATTGA
>JAUZND010006446.1:0-10761 GCA_034780555.1 Coelogynopora nodosa | reverse complement strand
GCTATCTATGAGCTATTTATGAGCTATCTATGAGCTATTTATGAGCTATCTATGAGCTATCTATGAGCTATCTATGAGCTATCTATGAGCTATCTATGAGCTATCTATGACCTATCTATGAGCTATTTATGAGCTATCTATGAGTCTAAGTATATAACTACGATTATATAAATCAAATGCCACACAAATTAAGGCATTTGGATCATATGTAAAATGTTCTCTAACTTTTCAATAAAAGCAGTAAAGGGAACAACAGTTTTCGTTTCATGGTATAATAATAGATCATACTACATTTTGATATTAAATATCTGATAATGATCATTAGGTAAACATTAAATACTTTACGTGGATTATTTTTCTTTAAGTTGTATTGTGACCTGTAACACGTAGGCTACCCCTTAAACAATGTTTGCATACTTCATAACCTACATCCAATAATATTTAACTGAATAATATTAAATATGTTGTTATTTTACTATTTATTAACAGAACATCAAAGAAGGCAAGTTTTTTATATACACATTTTCCCTTTACGTATAAACCAATTTCTTAAATATCACTACATAGCAATTGCCAAATGCTATGCATAAAACATTGTTGCGATGTCATGAGGTACATCATAGGTCATTCAAGAAGTACTTAATAATGGATATACATTGGTGAATATAAGATTAATAGGTTGGACTTAGTCCATAACAATGAACACAATTTACTGAATAAAGAGCACCTGTAAATAATAGATAAATAAAAATTAATTCAACAACTGCAAGTAACTTTTAAATAGGTTATTTTTACATCATTTTACATTTTTATTTTAATAAATATATTTTATATTTTAAATTTGTACATTAATTGTGTCGTATTTATTTCACACGAATGAGTAATATTACAAATTAGTTTCTCTGCAAATATTTTTATGAATAAATTTAACCAACATGTCAAAAATTTACTAAATTAAATTATTGAATTCAATTATCGTTTTACCATTATAACCGCTGAATACTTTTATACAATTATCCTTTTGAATCAACCTATTTATGACGTTACTCTTCCTTCGTAATCCTTTTTTAATGTTTCAGTATTTTCCCCTAAACAGAGCCGCATTTTGATTTTAATACACAACACCGATCAACAATGACCACTTTTTTTCTATTTCTATTTTCAAATAAAGTTTGTATTCATTCAACCATGAAGATGCGGTAGTTTTGATTCTATGGGAATAATCGAATCAGACTCGGTGGTTTTTTTTATTTCAATAAAACTGCCGCAAATAAACAATCGAAACCTTTTGTTGTCACAATCGTTAGCATGAACACTGAAACTTAAGATACGATGAAAATAAGTTTTATGTTTGCAAAGCGATGTTTACCAAAGTATAGCAACTGTATGCATTCTACAGGGTGATGCTGGCGTTGTTATTATTACGTCGATTAATTATGACCAAAGTTAATTACGGAAATTAGTGGTTCCACTGTTCATTACCCACCACTATATACAGAACCTCGAAATATGAAGTGGATTTTAGTGTGGATGGATCAATCTCTATCTATAATATGTTGAATACGTCAGCTATATTGTTACTTTATTGTTATAATAAAATGACTTAATCAGACCTATTTGATCATCTTTTTCATTATTCTCCTCCGTTTTTCAGTATACAGCTCTATCCGTTTCATTATGCTTCGTCAAGAGTCACCGATGGAGGACAATAGTTAGAATGGCTATGAAACTAACAGTTACACAATTTTGTTATAGTTCGTTCACAATAGAGGTTATTTGGAAACTGTGATTTTGAGTAGTCTGTTTTGAGTAGTCTGTCTTTACTGTAATCTTTTTCATTAATTAATGTTTATACCAGTGCACGAATCTATAGGAGCCTCATCCCCCCCACCGGTACTTTATACTAGAAGCCTAGATAACTGCTTTTTATAATATCTACGCTATATATTACTGTATCCATTTGTATACTATAAAAAATATCAATTGAGGATGTCACATTTATTTATTTAAAAGCGACTGCTCCGTAAAACATTTGGTCTATAATACAATATAGTGTAATACAATCGAATTTAAATTTAAATGTTTATTATTATTATTTATTGTTTTCCTGCAACACAATAACAGTTTTTCTAATCAAAACACTTTGTTCCGGCATTTATACCAACTAAAACATATACCGTACATTTTTATTATAACTGAAAAAAGTTGCACCGAACAAATCACAAAGTGTCTCTATTTAGGCGACTGCACTACTAACTTAACATAATAAATTAAAATACTACTAAAAATATGTAGAATACTGTACATATAATATTTCCCTTTTCTGGCACATACTCCATATAAATTCATTAAATTATTTAAAATATAATATTCATATTTTTGCGTGAATTTGTGTGCCACAACTAACATAAATAGAACATAACACAACTACATAAAAAGCAATGCTAAATAGAACATAATATTTAATTATAAATTAGGCGCCTACTTTACATTAAACTTTTAATAGATAAAACACAAGATCTCTCAATTATTTGACATACTTTTTACATTAAAGATAATAAAAGTAGAACACAGTATTGCTTCTCTACATTTAATGCCTTAGGCTTAATCAAATAAGTGATCTATGAAAGTACATTTCTTTACTAATTTGTTTTCAGAATATTGTCTTTGTTATAAAACACGTAGGCCAGCATTTATCCAATTTGGCGTTAACTCCACAAAAATGGTAAATACTTAAGTTCAAATATAATGTGATATATACATATAAATATATAAATAACTTATTGAATGACATTAAAATTCTCAATTAGTAAAAATTCATCACACATAATATTAACTAGTTACTTTTTTCTATTTTTTATGGTGAATAATATATTAGCTTATTAATTTTGAGAAATTTGCCTTAATATCTGACATTTTTTCAAATAAAGCAATCTTGCAATTGTTAATTCATTAAACATTTAAAATGGTCTACAGTCGATTTTTTTTGGTTACTATCTGGCTTTATGTGATTTATATTTATATAACATTAAGTCTGTTCATTATTACTATTCAACAATGGTAAACCGCGCAGTAACTGAATTTACTCTTTCACCAGCATTTTAAGCATGTACGTAACAAGGCCAAACACAGATAAGTATTAAAAACCCGTATATTGTAAGCTTCTCCCAACTGGCTCACCACAGTCAACAGGCTTGGCTAACTGAAAAAATGCATTTATTTATGCATTATAGATGTATCATATAGGTCCTCCTCAGTCTATTCGTGATATCATTTAGAAAATAAGTTCAAAACATTATTTTATATGTGAAAGTAGCCTACAATTAACAAAACCAAAAATGTCCAATAAATCAATAAATCAATAAATTGCAAGTGTTTACATTGTGGGTATATTCAGGACTGCCACGTTATATTAAGTGGTTTAATATGTTAGATTCCTTTAAATCTTGAACTCACTACACAATTACCATCTTTGTGATTATCTACTTGACTGAGAAATTATTTAAAATTGCAGTGGCCATCATAGATCATGTTTACCAGTTGTGCAGGTGTCTTCGTATCTCTAAAAGAAATAAATATTCTCAAAAAATATTTTTAAAAATTGATTCTTTAACATTTTAGTTTAATGAAAATGATTGCGCCTAGATATAAAAAATGTAGCCCCTGTGTTAAAAATATGTTGGATCCGCCCTTGTTCATTATATATATTAATTAAATCCATGGAGTCCAACTCAAGTATAACACAATACAAACAAATTTCGATTACCATTTGTGAGTTGTGTTAGTGAGATGAAATTGTACGGAGATTTTACTTGCTTAGAGATGCGTAGATTTTGTTTCAAAATCTATGAAGTTAATAATATACATACCAAACGAAGCGAGCATTCATTGTTCGCAACTATTACACACAACTCTAGTTGATATTATATACATCTTAAATACAGGGCTCATATATATTCTTTTCTGCCACCAAAAGGAAACAGGAATATTCTAGTCTGTATTTGTTCAAATTTTAAGTGGATTGTCATTATATAATTCTTAGACCTCGGAAGATTACAACATTATTTGTCATAAAAGTGTGTCTGCCCTTATGTGTGTCCGTTCAAGATTGTTCAGCTGTTTAAATATTGTTTTAATTAAATTTATTTAATCAAAATAATACCAATTATATTTTTGAAGAAGAGTGACGAATAGCATTCTATATAATATTGAGATTTCGATATTTTTAAATAGAGGATATTACTAGTTGCAGCTGACTCAATCACATACCCAGAGGCACTTTTGAAATCTTAAAATATTCAGTTTACTTAAGTTTTCCATAAGTTTACCATAAGTTACCCTTACTGTGCCTTAAGTTTACCTTATATTTTATACCTTAAGTTTACCTTATATTTTATACCTAAAGTTTACCTGATATTTTACCTTCTACATAATAAAATGATTGTAATAGACAATCAAATTTGCAGGTCCCTTTTTATTTACTCCCCCCAGCGTTTATATCATTGACACAACTAACATTAAATAAAAATATATTTAGAAATGCGCTAAAAACACTGAAACACCATCGACACAGTGTCCGTTGTCACCCGCCGAAGCGACGAAGGGACTTAATTCGGACACAGACGCCGTGTCCTCTGATGGAAAGAGACATGTTATGACGCGTTTTGTAAGGACTTATCACATCTTAAGGTTCTCCGTACGGCATTTAGCCTTATTTAGCCATTTTGCTTTCCCTAAGTACCGCTTAACAATTAAACACAAATTAGAAATATGTTATGTATTGTTATACCAATTGCCTAAATGCTTTCTAAGAAATAAATCACAATAAAGTTTAAAAAATACTGACGACATCTTTTTGGCTGTTTAAGAAATATCTTTAAATGTGTGTAATTATATTAAGTTTATGAATTAATATTTGAATATGCTGGGAACAAAAATTTGTTTGGGGGCGTTTTTTATTTTTAACAACCTTTTATTTTTACAACCTTTTTACAACGTTTTTATTTTTATTTTTAACCTTTCTAAAATAGGAAAAAAAATTATAACAATCTTTACGATAACTTTTGTTAGGGGACCAAATATGGTGCTGGCCTCCTAACAATATCGTTTGGGGGCATTACCACAATAATCCCCCCCCTCCCATGCTCCGACGCCTCTTTATTGAGTTTTTAAAGTAATTTCATTAAATATCACTTGTTATTATTAATTAGAGTCATAAAGTCTTTCATAAATTTATTTTAACATAATTTATATATTTGGTCCCAGCGGGGTGTTCAATTTTCAGAAATCTTTAATAGAAATATTGATAATTCAATTTGAAAAAACTTACTGTAAACCTTTTATTTACTAAAAACAACAAAAAAAACTTTTTAAAACAATACATATTTTTTTTGTATGGATCGCTTTTAAACAGTGTACATATATGAACAAAGTTGACTATTTGTTACGTATAGTTTATTTTGTTAATATCTTAAATATTTTACAAAAAGTTAGCTTCAGTACATTTGCCCCTTCACTCTCAACAAGTTATTTGGTCTCTGTTGTGGTTAACTCGATTGTGATTCCATAAGGAACCACTTCAAAGTGATATTTAATGCGATTCATTGCGGAATTAAGCTTTTTTTAAACTCTTAACCGCATTCGATTTTCACGTAAGAATGTGTAAAATAAACATATATTTCTAAATATGTCTACCCTATGTAGTTCTGATAAAGCAAACTTCTACATATTATACAGGATTTCAATGTATACAAAATATTATAATTTTGTGGGAAGTAATATTTGAGATAATTTACAAGCGTTCTTATTTCTTATTGCTTTTAATTGTCAAAAAGTTCATATATCATTTAGGAATTAAAAATGTATTATCCTTTCGACTAATATACATAGTTTTAAGATACTGTAATATTTAATTTTAATTATAGGATAACAACATTGTACAATAAGTAAATAAATTATCATTAATTATTAATTAAGTTTGATATAATTAATAGTTTTGCATTTGCTTTCAAATGTTGTATTAAAAAACGTTTCATAATGCAGTGTCCCATGAGTAATGCCCCATAGGAATTTATATTGTGGATAACTGTTTGGCACATTATTTTCATTTGATTGGTTAAAGCCCGATTTAACATATTTAAATCCAGAGGAAATTTAAACTACGTAGCTAAGTAGCTAAGTATCTTACGTAACTACGTAGCTAAGATAAACAAAAAACGGAATTTTAGAATGAGCGACAAAAACGTTCGATAAACGCATACACTTAAAATAATTATGAAATACAAAATGAAATTAATTATACCTCTTTTCATTTAATGGTTTAACTTTTTTTTGTATTATCGTATTAATTTAGTATTTTTTAAATAGTGCATATTAATCATATATTATTAGACAAGAAATGTGCAGTAAAGTTTAAATGCATAGTCACATTGACACTTAATACAGATAATTATAATTGTATAAAATTATATATGTATATATACATTTTTTTAATAAGTTATGTTATTTAAATTGTCATTGTTTGGATTATCTTAGCTACTTTTTTGTTGTCGACCTTGAAAAATAGTTTGTTATTCATCGGTATTTAAGTCACAACCACCATAATGCCAGATTTCAACTGTGCATTATATCAATGTAGTTGATAAAAATAGAATCTGACTTCAAATTGGTGTTAAGATGATATGCATATTAATTCCATGTGTGATTGAACTTATCTGCTACGGATGATATCTTTTGTGTGAAGTCCTACCGAAATATCTGTGAATAAACTGTGCTTAACTGTGCTTAACTGTACGAATTCTACACGGCGATGCTGGCGTTGTCATTATTACGTCGATTAATTGTTTATAATTGTTAAAAGCCTATATAATTATCTACATTACAGTTTTAATTCAATTCAATTCAATTTTCCTATCAGGCGTTATTTATGAGACACGATGTCCTACATAAACATCTAAACATGTGTATTATGCTTTAGATTATAATTTCGGTAATTTCTCTTTCCATAAAAAGAGTGATATTATTGATATAGATAAATATGTGCTCTTCGACCGATAGAAGTAATTAAAATGAGGGTTTTTGGTGAAAAAATTAGCGAAATCGGAGGATGAGGGGGAGGAGAGGGGAGTGGGAGGAAGGAAGTAAAGGTGAGCTGTCGCTTATATTTAAAAATTCTAAATATAGTTTTACTTCAAATGTGAAAAAAATTACTATACAGCTTACAAGTATAAATATAAACATTTCCCCTAAATAAGCATTATTACGTGACATTTAGCTATTTCTAATTAATATGGTAATATGCTTATACTTGATCCTAATTCCTACTACAGTTTTGTTGTAGCAGGCATTCCTATCATTTTAATTCAGCCTATACTATAGATGCAGTCATTTTTAATATTCTTAGATAATATCTGACAAGCGCGGATATATGGAGCGATTTCACTTGAGATTAGATCGTTTATTTCCGGACGTAAAATGCATAAAAATTGAGATTATGACAGATGCCCACGATCATAAGGCTATCAGAAACCATAGCAAAAAGCTTATGTGAGTATACAATATTCAATGCTAATTCATTGAGGGAAATTTATGCATTGGTTATTATAATGCGCGGGCACAATAAAAGCATTTATTAATATTTCAGTTTGTTGCGAAGAAAAATAGCTCCAAATAGTTTAATGTTGTGTGTGTGCTCCCTATTAATTGTTTCAATAAAATTAGATTTTAATTTCAATATTTGTTGAGTGTTTATCTCATTTTTCAGATTAACGTTATTTGCAACTCTTTCATTATTCCAACGATATAAAGATGGAAGTTTATTTACAATTTCAGTTTATGTGTCAATTTTAAATATCCTTAATTATAACTATTTCAATTTCATATGCTTATGTTCCTTTTTAGCAAATTAATTATTAACAATGATGGTAACTATTTATAAAATGTCTTTATTTGCATTGCGCCTCAAATTTTTCCTTTTTAATTATATTAATGTTCATATTTAATCCTTTTTAGGCAAGGTTTTGAGTCTAACTATACTGTGTGAATACCTTTTGATTTTATTTTATTTGATATTAAGTTTCATTTTGAAACAGCACGATTTGTATATGGTCTTTATATACGGTTATGTAGTGGCAGACATTGACCCACATAATAATCTAAATTCCATCAAAGTGTGTTTAAAATATACATTATTATTACTGGCGTATTCTTATACGTGAAAGGGACTGTATTATCATTAGTTTTGGCCAATAACATAAATATAGATAAGAACTATAGGATCACAATTATTGGCTCATATTATAAGTGATGAAAACTACATATATGATGTGCAGCATGCATTTTTCTTTTTTTTGTAGTTCATTGAATGTTATCCAAAAAATGTGTCCCAGAAGTCACTCTCTCATAGAATAACAAGAAAAACAAACGTAATTTATTTTATATGTAGATCGTGGTTTCCCTAATTTGTCGGACCTTCTCCTTACTGATAGTTTGGGATTTTTTTAATTGAGTCGATGATGCTGTCCTGTTCCTCACCTCTTTGATTGGGTCGCCCATTGCACCTTTGGTCCAAAATGGTTCCTGTAGTGAACAATTTCTCCTCCCAAATAGCAATAATAGAAGTTCTCAGAGGTTCTCCATCAAATGTATCTCTAAATCGTGTCTTTAAGCTTCTGACGTCTGCAATAGTCCTCTCACACTCGTGGTACCATGTTGCTGCAGTGATGTCATCAATAGTTTTCTCACACTCGTTGTGCCATGTTGCTGCAGTGATGTCAGCAATAGTCTTCTCACACTCGTGGTACCATGTTGCTGCAGTGATGTCATCAATAGTTTTCTCACACTCGTGGTACCATGTTGCTGCAGTGATGTCATCAATAGTCTTCTCACACTCGCGGTACCATGTTGCTGCTGTGATGTCATCAATAGTCTTCTCACACTCATGGTACCATGTTGCTGCAGTGATGTCATCAATAGTCTTCTCACACTGGTGGTACCATGTTGCTGCAGTGATGTCATCAATAGTCTTCTCACACTCGTGGTACCATGTTGCTGCAGTGATGTCATCAATAGTTTTCTCACACTCATGGTACCATGTTGCTGCTGTGATGTCATCAATAGTCTTCTCACACTCGTGGTACCATGTTTCATCTACAATTCTAAACTCTATCATGTATTCACTCTAATCTGCCGCCATAACTAACTAACACTATCTGACAATTAACTAATCTAAATCGTTCCATGTGAATTTGAATTGTGAAAACTATTGTCATTAAAGATTCAAACTTTTAAAAAACAATTGCATTCTATGTGACAGAGATTTCTGGGACACACTCACTGTGCATATATTCAGAGATGGCCATTTTTATTGTTTGCCGATCTGCGCCAAGGGAACCCACCGATGTATTATAATAGTTTTTTAATTTAATTCTACCAAGAAAATCGTTGTGAATGTTCAGTATATATAAATAATTGTAATGTTATTACGATTCCATAAATTGTTGTACAACATACAAAAGAAATTGATGATGTAGTAATGGACTCAAATGAAATACACACTAAGCTTTTTTAAATTTTTGTATATATTGCCTGTATAAAAACTAGTTGTTTTTTTAAGTTTAAATATTAGCACATCTTTGTTACAAAATATAAATCAAGCAAGGCATCTTATAAAAGAACAAGAACTAGCCTATAAGTAGTATGTGTAAGATAGTCGTGAAAAACTTTTCGCAGTGCTATAATAAATTGATAAGGCTATTATTTAACTACACATAGGTAGGTAAAATGCTGGTGGATGAATCTGACTCACACTCCACCCCCACTTCAGATAAATAGGCTTCCAAAAGCACCTGATACTACTAGGATAATATGTATAGTTCCCTCCTTGAATAGTTAAATGTATTGTGACAACGTAAGTTTTTTGTTAGACAGTTTTTTTTAGCATATTAAAAATTAGACATCGCTACCCAGCAGAAATTATATTATATATACTTAATTGGGATGAAAACTGAAGTTGAAGCGGCTACACTTCACAAATTAATTAGTTGACTAATTGGAGCAAACACGTCCACGACTTGACAACTCAATTGTTTTTAGTTGGAAAATGCTCACTCCACACGAAAAGATTGAATTCTTAATACATATTGATCATAAATTAGATACGATTCAGAATCTTTCCAACCAAATAAATCCGGCAGAACGAAAAGCAATTACTTTCAATTTGTTTTCAAAATGTACATCTTTCCTTTTGTCTAAGTGTTAGAAATAATTGTGTCCATCACATTATTTTGTTAACATTTTCAGGAAGTGTCCGTTCGTTGTATATTCACATGTTATAGAGAAGTTATAGTTACAATTCTCTATTTTTTGTAACGTGAATTAATCAAGCCATAATTATGATAAATTATATATTATACCGAATAGACTTATTTTAAAGTAACTAAAGATATTACATAATAAAAATAAACATATTTTAAATTGTGTTAGAAATGTCAGTATATAAAAGTTGTCAGCAAAAACGATTATTTTATAACATTATGTATTATGTACTCCGCTGAGGGTACTAAGATCCGCACGTCCATGACAACAACGTTTTTGGTGGTTCCATTTTCATATAACCTCTGCTAAGGCACGTTCACACCAAGTGCGATGCGTTGTGACACTTATCGATGCGATTAAATGTTACCTACTCTGTATACTAACACACAAGCTTGTGTCCGCACAACAACAGGAACAAGCGATCTATTCCCTACAACTTCCGGAGTG
>JAUZND010006445.1:0-10761 GCA_034780555.1 Coelogynopora nodosa | reverse complement strand
GTCATATAATGTCATATACTGTCATTTATTGTCATATAATGTCATAGACTGTTATATAATGTCATATACAGTCATATAATGTCAGTTACAGTCATATAATGCCATTAACTGTTATATAATGTCATATACTGTGATATTATGTCATATACTGTTATATATAATGTCATACGCTGTCATATAATGTCATATAATGTCATATGATATCATATACTGTCATATAATGTCATATACTGTCATTTATTGTCATATAATGTCATAGATTGTTATATAATGTCATATACAGTCATATAATGTCATATAATATCATATACTCTCAGAGAATGTCATATAATGTCATATACTCTCAGAGAATGTCATATAATGTCATATACTGTTATATAATGTCATACGCTGTCATATAATGTCATATACTGTCATTTATTGTCATATAATGTCATAGACTGTTATATAATGTCATATACAGTCATATTATGTCAGTTACAGTCATATAATGTCAGTTACAGTCATATAATGTCATATTCGGTCATATAATGCCATATAATATCATATAATGTCAGATAATATCATATAATGTCATATAATGTTATTTACTGTCATATGCTGTCATATACTGTCATATACTATCATATACTGTCATATAATGTTATATATGCCTACTGTCATATAATGTCAGATAATATTATATACGGTCATATAATGCCATATAATATCTTATAATGTCAGATATTGTCATATAATCTCATATACTTTTAGATAATGTCATATACTGTCATATACTGTCATACAATGTCATATACTGTCATATAATGTCATGTAATGTCATATAATATCATATAAAGTCATATAAAGTAATATAATATCATATAATGTTATTTACTGTTATATGCTGTCATATACTGTCATATAATGTCATATACTGTCATATACTGTCATATAATGTCATATACTGTCATATAATGTCATGTAGGCCTACTGTCATATACTGTTAATTAATGTAGTAACACTGCTAATCATTGCCTCCAATTGCCTCCGTCAGGGTCGGTCTTCTACTACTACTTCATCAAGAGGACTGCCCTGAGGCTCGGCGACGAGTACTTCTACAAGGAGACCGAGTGGTTGCGGAAAGAGTTTGAGAAACGACGATAGATTGAGGGATTGATTAATTGATTATTATAGTCTAATTATAACTCCCAACTGGACGGTAATTTGTCTGTATAGCCGTGACATTCAGACATTCCTGTGTATGTGATCTAGAGAGTTATGGATGGGGGACAGTGTAATCCTTAATTGTTTTATATTATCACGCAAGTTAAGGAGAGTGTTTCAACAGTTTAATCGTGTTTCATTTGTTTATAAATTTAATTATCTAGAAATATAGAATCTTGCAGAATTTTGTAGAACTTTACCTAACCTTGTAAAGTTCTGTATCCCAAGCACTATGCACTATCTCTAGATCATTGAGAGAAACGAAAACATTTTTAAAAAAGTGGGGTTTGAAATACTTGTTGAAGATACCTGATATTCTGTGATTTGTGTAACTGTCTTGTTGTATAAAGGTCACGCTGAGAGCCGTCGGTGTTTGCTTGCTTATAGTATTATCTCATAGTATTTTCACAACTCAATATGCGCAAAACTAGAGTGCAATATGGATTGTATATTACCTTAATTTGGCCTTGGTCATTTGCCGACGGCCCAAAGAAAGGCGCCTCTAGTGACATTGATTAAATAAATTGTATGTCTATAGGTACATCACCATGCATCGTTTTTAAACATTATGGATTCTTGAAAAAAAAAAGAATTGAATTTAAGTAATTTATATATCTTGTTTAATCGAGTTTATTTATATTCATATTTGTAACCATACATATATGGATTTCGTTCTCTCTCATTCCTAGATGTACAATCTAACATAATCCTATTATATACGATGGTTATGAAAACGATGAGTCGTACACCAGTTTTCCGAGGCAATCGTAGGCTAGAAAAATATTAGCGCCTAAATAGGCGCTAGTATGTAAATATATATAGTACATATATAGTAAATATATAGTAAATAGGTGCTTTATGTTGAAACTTAATGTATTTAATTTTCTCTTAATAAAATAAGTTCTTTATTTAGCTATAGTATAAATAAACGAAACATTTTATTACGATTTTAATAGTGCAAAATAAAATTTGATGTGATAAACTTTTCATTGTTAAACATAGTTTTGAAGAATGCCTATTTAGATTGTGTGCAACCGCAATAAAAATTATTTTGCCTCTCAAAGCCGAGTATGACTCATCTTTCTCACAACCACTGCGAGGCACAGATTGGACATGTAGGTATAAGTATGATACACGAATAAATGATATCTATGTTTGTAACCACATATTTTGTAACACCGTCTACCCATTGTTAATGTAGTTATTACGGTGTCATATTTTCAGGATTTCCTTGATATTCAAGCAAACATTTTGTTCTAAATGTTCAGCCGCGAAGCTGGAGTGAACCATTTTTTTAATATATATATATATATATACAGTTGTCACAATGTAGATGTTAATATTTTATTAATAAATATATCAAAATGATGCTTTTATACGATAGTTTATATAGTTAGTAATATATAGTCATGTATATTTTATCCCGAAATGTAATGTCTATACATTAGAATTTGTTTAATAATTAATAATTCCTTTGACGGGATCAGATACATCTGTAACGGATTACCACGCTCGCCTTGCATAACATGTTGTACAAATTCGGTAACAATATAATCTGAAGTTGAATCATGGCAATTAGGTTATTTATATTTCTATATCTATTTTATGGAATAATTTACTTATGTCTAATATATTGTAATGTTTTCTTATATTATACTTTGTGTTAGAAATTGTTATTGTTTGTTCTATATTGTACCCATTATTATACCTCTGTCAAATTACTTGTATCAACAATTTACGTCTATGCTTGTAAATAACCTTCTTTAGAATACACAGTCTAAACATGAGGCATGATATATATTTAGGAAGTTCGTTAACAGTATATTTATAGGCTTGTATTCAACTTGTATAGTAGGCCTGATTCCTTAATCAATGGGATGTGATCTAACTAATATTTTCTATTGACTATTGATTGTCTAGAGCTATCTATGATTTCTATTGAAAAATCCAGTTCGTTGCTTTCCAGGATGATTGAGAAATGAGGTAATCCCTATATACATTGTAGTATATATATAGTTATATATAATCAATAAAAATTGACATCGAAATATTTTGCAACACTGAGTTCTCGTATATTTGTGATCTCTTTTAATGTACTTTATTATGTTGTTGTATTAATGCAAATTAAAATATATCATACCAAACTATTTAAAGTCTAAATTAGTTATAGTTTTCCTAAATGGTATATTATAATTTAATATTCCAAAATTCATTAAAAAAATATTTGTATTGCAGCTCTTTATATTTAACTAATTTTTGCCATCAAAACAAGTGAAAACAACTTCTTTGAACAATCTAATATTTACCTCATTTATCGTTGGCTAAAGCACTCACCGAATGTCTTTCCTGAAAAAAGGTATACTTAGTTCCAACATAAAGTATGAAATATATTTAGATTCAATATTACCTAAATAAATGGTAATGTATTAATCTATTATGAAAAATAGATTGGACCATTTTATAAGGAATTTTTTATTCAACGTATCTTTTTTAAAATATAATTTAAGTGTTTTTCACATATCACATATAGGCTATATATATTGCATTAAACCTTACGACAAAATATTTGCAACTTGTGCACATATCCTTTTGTATAATATGCATCAACTTGTATTTATCGGGAATGGAAGTATGTATAATAAACATACTTCTAAAAAGATATCTAGTAAAATGACTTCTTCCCCTGGCTTGTATGTAACGAATTAATTAGCTGCACCTACATTGTACAGCTATACTATTGTCCACATAATGACATAAATGTACACACTAATTTGGCGCTTTTTACTCTTTATGACAAATTGACAAATTAATCAATGAACAGTTAATTGGGAGAGAACGCCACTTTTGAAGGAATATATTATAAAACAAAAGATAACATTTATACATAGGCTACTGTGTCATGGGAAGTGAGGCATAAATATGAAAACTGTTGTGCAAATAGTTTTTGCTATACGTATTTCCTTATATATTTATTTGAATAAAAATATTACTATTGCAATATCCAGTACCTACTACAATCGTTTGAAAAATATCTGTTATTCGTTTAAAATTATTTTTTAAATTCAGATAAATTGAATAATATGCCCTATATTCTAAATTGATAAGTAAACCCAGATACGCATGGTATCGAAAAAGTCAAATATTAGGAAAATAAAAAGGGATCTACATATTTAAAAAATTAGACTATATATATTGTACTATACACGCATGAGAGATAATTGTGAAAGTTCGAAAACCAGTTCAGTATACTCCCATTAGCCCATTAGTTCCCATTAGTTCCCAGTAGCCCATACTAGAAAATAATTTGGGAACCCTGCTTATATTATGCTTTGGCTTATGGTATATAACGTAATATAAAAAATAAGTAATTAAAGGAGAAGATACTATAAACAATGATATATACTATTAAAGATACCAAAACATATTAAATCATTAATTAGTGTCTGGTTAATGGTCCTTATTGCTATTTTGTAGTTTCCAGAATAAAACAACAAATTAAAAATAATATCCTTATCGAGGACTCGATCCTTATAATATGAAAATAGAAATATACTCTTAACCATAAAATATTAAATATTCAGCAATTAGGGAATTAAATGTGAAAAGTAGCGTATATGTTATAAGATAGAATGAGATAATTCTATATAGCCGAGAACATTTATATGTAAACATGGTGCAAACAGATTATTGTAACGAAACTTAAAGAGAACGCTTCCCCTTCCTACGCATGCCGTTCACAGATGTCGGATAATTTGTACTCTGTTTGCTTGATGTAACCGTATTGTAACGACAAGATGTTTGTCTTGATCCGATTATGATTAGAATTATATAGATGTTTTCAAAATAGTGTTACTTCATTCAGCTATAAGCTAAATATTGATTAATTAATTATATTATAGGTCTCTATATATATACATTATATTAAATGAAAAAATATACAAATGTGTTTTAAATAAACATTATAGCTATATACATATATCGTTTGCAAATGATGTATATTCGTACTGTATTGTATAGTTATTAAAATAATTATTAAATTTAATAATTTTTTTAATAATTGCCATTTCCATAATAAATTTATTATTTATAAAACTATAATATTTAAATTTAGTAAATCCCATAAAAGATATCTTATTTTTTATCTAAGTTGAATCTTATGTTGAAATGTATGTTCAATTTCCGAAGAACAAAAAAATGGCGTTAATATACTCATATATATATATAATTTACATAACGTTTCGTAACTTAGGAAAAAATCCGTTACGTAATTAGGACGGAGCATATTATTGTACTATTTTTTGTTGCGCACAAACTATAGTTAAATAAATACTGTCATTAACTTATAAAGGCATATAACAAGAAGCATATTATAATATAGATAAAAAGCTAGTATACTAATGCAATATGTATAATATAGATGTTACGTAAATTATGTTCTTAACTTAACCATAACTTTTGATTTCTAAATTGTAAAATATAGTGAGTTTAAAATTGTTCCCAATATCAATTTATTTTCTTATGAAACATTACTGTAAAGAAACAGAAAAAGTAATTAAAATGTCTTTGCATCATATTCATCATATTACATTTTGGTATAAAATTACCCAAAATGAACTGCTACGTAAGTTAGTGTATAGGGTAGGGACACTTGTATTTTCAAAATAATTATTGTTTAGCTATTGATATAATGACTAAAAAGCGTTAGATATAGGAATATATAAATCACCCCAGTAATATTAGATTAAACGGAGCTTACCAAAGAGTAAATAAGTGTCATTACAGCTGAATTATTGAACACGTTAAAACGATGCGAGTCATGAAACTAAAGCTGTATATTATCGTATATTCCGTTAACTATCAAACAATTAATCGAAATAAGTGCAAGAATGTGTGTCTAAATACATTATAAGCTTGTTGTAAGGTAACAAGGAAACAAATATTGATATAAATATTAAAAGGACATCCTTTTCTTTATTTTGCCTCCTTAACTGAAAATAATCCTGCAAAGCGTGGATTTATTTTTGAAACATTGAGTCGCATTTTGCTTGCAAGCTCATTATTTTGTTTACTCTTTCTATATAAACTATATAATTTAAACTTTTAAATATAGAAACTGTTACCTACATGGTTTTGACTCTTCTCGTGATCTCTAGTAAAATTTCGCTAATTGTTTTAAATGTATTGTGAAACGAGCAAGGCCAAAATAATGGACATTTATATTTAACTAATAATTATCCAAATAAAGCACTTCGTAGTACAGGGGGCGAAAGGGTTTTATACAAATATAGGCCAAAGCCATAAGAGTGTGCCTGAAAAGGTATTCCTTCTTAGGAGATATGGAGGGTGTGTCAAATCTATGTACAACCCATTCTAATACAGCTAATAAATCATATTTGTCGATATTGTGACACCTATTTGCTTGAACAGTAATATATACCTGAACCACGTACAACATACATTTCATATATTTTATTAAGTTATCAATTAATTTGGGATTTTTAGATCATTATAAATTTAATCTAAATTCAGTACAACTTAGGATCCAACATAATATCCAACTTAAGATCCAACTTAAGGTCCAAGTTAAGATCCAACTTAAGATCCAACTTAAGGTCCAACTAAATCCAAACTGACATTTAGATAACTTAAGAAATCATAAGATAACTTTAAGTAACTAAGACCTAACCTCCGTGACATATATATTCTAAACTTATAATTCTGGTTTTAAACTTTACAATATATTTCGGTTGAGGATTTTTACAAATTACATTTTTTATCACATGAATATAACGATGATCTAATATTCAATCATTTTAAATAATAAAATGATCTACTCATACGCGACTTTTTAAATCAGGCGAAAACTGTTACAGTAATATTTTTCACTATTTAATTAGTAGTGCTATAAATTACTGAATACAATAATGCCCAAAATTTTATTCAAAACAGAACACAAACTAAATTTTACTATTTTACTTGGCCGTTTGTATTTAATAGATATTATTTTTTAGTTTAATTTTTCTATATAGGTATATCCTTGCAAAGTGTATTATTTGTTTTCAAAGTAAATTTTGATAAATTTATAGTAGATACATAAGTTAAATGTTGAAATATAACCCGATACCATATGGTGAGAGGAAATGGGTTGAAATTAAAAAAATTAATTCTACAAACATTGAATAACACTAAGATGTTTACACGGGCACTTGTATATGTTCTCATTCACATTAACTTCTAAGGATTGAAATTGCACTGGAAAGATATCATTAAAAAAGATACACACATACATTGTATATATATATATATATAATTTTATTATTTGACCTCATAAACTTGTTCATATCAATACAACTTTTTTTCTCCGTAATACATCCGAAACACTCACTTAGTAGTTAATTTAATTTAATGTGATTGTCTTAAAATAAGTCCATTATCGCGCCCCATAAGTATTTAAATTACAAATGTTCCTCTTAAAAGTGAGTTTGAAATTGCGAACTTTCAAACATAAGATTTATATGAAACTTTCACAAATATAACTATTGAAAGCATCAACATATTTCCTTTATCTGTCACCTACAATAAACAAGTAAATCTCATGAAAAAAGCAAAACATCAAAACTTAATTGAATTTTGTCATGAAATATTATAAAATATGATCAGAAATTGATTAATTTCATTCCACAAAAGGGATCGTACTATACTTTAATAAACTTGATTTGACCATATTTGAAAAGAAATATATATTTTGAATGTTTGATTAGTTAAATATTAAATTAATAACAATATAATTACAAACAAATGTTTTACAACTCATAATATAGAAAATATCGATAAAAATGTTGTGCCAATTATTTTGTCGTTAGTTAAATATAGTATTTAGGAAAGTTTTACATTATTGAAAGTTCAAGACGTTCTACGTTGAAATATATCAAACCTACCATCTACCGTATTTAATAAATTATTTAGTTTAACTTATATTAAAAAAATACAGCTGTGCTTGTGTTTGGAACATTATTTTTTGCTGAATCACGCGAAAAATTATTGTCATTTATGGGTTCCTTTACCCCATTTTAGGATATAAAGCCGTCAATGCTTTTCATGTACCGTACTGGACATTTAAATGATTGATCTCTTTATTAATTCTTGTTCATTGTAATAATACTCTTGTTTGCCACACGATAATGCCGAGAGGCCCTGTGTGACGTACTTATAAATAAATAAATAAATAAATAAATGATGAATGTCAATCCCATTGGCATCCCATTTGACATCCGTTTGAAAGTTTTTCTTTTCAAATTGCTTCATACAGATTAATACATTAATACATTAATAACTCCAGTTGGATCCAATTTGATCAGATTTTTTTGGATCCGTTTTTTTTTTTTTTGGGATTAGGACTTTAAGATCTAATTGGACACTTCTTGGATTTATGTTGCCAGACAAAGATGTTAGAATTGTTTCTGTAACTTATCCCTGGTGCTTCGACATACCAATTATGTAATGTCCTAAAATGTAGTGCCTCCGTTACTTTTAAACTTTAGTCAAACATAGTCTTGGATGCCGATTGTCTATGATATGATGTATAATAAAAGATTTGGTCATTGTGGGGTAAATTCCACTTTGTAAATCAATTTTTTAAAATCTTTTTTCCCCTAATTTGTATGAGTTTTTCATTAAATAATTCTATTTAATTTCTTACCGCATTTTGTAAGTAATTAACAAAGTTGTTGATCTGATTTTTTTTAATGTTCAATATTTAGATATTATTCGTAACTACATTTAATGGATTATTATATCATATATGCATTAATAAAAAAGATTTAAAAAAACTTAAGATTATTTGAAACTATAAAACTTTTAAGTCATTTTCCCTTTTTTTATTTATAAGCATTAAAATAAACAATTTTCTGTTTTTGACTATAGTTGAGAGAAAGCTGATATTATAAAAGCAGTCACTTCAGTTTAAAGCTTCCTCAAAATCAAAAATCTGATGTTGATGCATATAATGTTTACTTTATTATATATTTATTTATTATAATTATTATTATTATTATTATATTAATATTAATATTTATTTTTATAAAATTAATAATTTAATATCAGAAATTGTATGAAGACGTCGGTTATCTTCAGAAATTGCATGATATTGGATGATATTGGATTATTGCATACGTCGGATAGCATAAGACATTGTATGATGACGTTGGGCATTTTTTGATGACGTGGGTTAGCATCAGAAATTTTATGATGACGTCGAATAGCATAAGAAATAATATGATGACGTCGGTTAGCATAATAAATTGTATAATGACGTCGTTAATATCAGAAATTGTTTGATGACGTCCGTGAGCTTCAGAAATTAAATGCTGACACCGGTGATCTTCAGAAATTGTATAATAACGTCAACCTGCCTCAGAAATTGTATGATGACGTCGGTTAGCAATAAATTGTATGATGACGTCAGTTAGCATCAGTAATTGTATGATGACGTCGGTTAGCATAAGAAATTGTATGATGACGTCGGCCAGCAGCAGAAATTGTTTGATGACGTCGGTTAGCAGCAGAAATTGTATGATGACGTCCGTGAGCTTCAGAAATTGTATGATGACATCGAATAGCTTCAGAAAGTGTATGATGACATCTGAGAGTTTCAGAAATTATATAATGAGATCTGCATATATATTTTTTAATATTAGAAGTTAATACTTAAAAATGAATACTTGATAAGACTTGAATACTTTCAGTACTTTCTAATAACTGAATCAGTAATAATTTACAAAAACAATTGATGAATATACTTAGCCTATCCAACTTTGACAAGTATTTCCAAAATTGTTAAGATTTGACCTGGATTATACTTGTCGAACTTATCAAATTTTTAAAACTTTTCCAACAACATCTTATAAGCATGTCGCACAGTTTGATAATACTATTACAATCTGCACACATCAAACGTTACATAGATCATATTTAACGAACTTAGTAAGCACTTCTCAATAATTATTAAATTTTGTTATAAAATGTAAGAAAAACTTACTAAATTTAATAAGTTTTCGAAGTATACCAACAACTGAAACCGTTTATCTTGATATGCTAAACTTCCAAACTAATTAAAAATCGTATGAAAACCAGAAATTGTCAAAGCTAATAATTAAGTTTTATAAGTATAGATATGAAAAATTCAAATTTGTGAAAATTATTATGGATAATTAAATAGGCTCCCTTTACACTATATAGTTCACAAATATTCTTAACATAGGAAGCTATCTAGATATGTTTCCCGTGCTTTTCATGGTTAAAACTTCTGAGATAATTATTAAGAATTAGTTAATTAAATTGTTCGATTAATTATAGTTTAGTATTAAATTGCTGCGTATTAACCCTTCGTACGTGGAGGGGGAGGTATGCCCATTTTTTTCTCAAAGAAAATAAGTTTTTGATTGAACTATAACACGTATTACCCTGATTTTTTTACTCCGTGGCTAAAATACTTTTATCTAACTAAAAAATATAAAAGAAATAATTTAGAATATTTTGACATACCAGAAAAAATAG